>CAEGAE010007165.1:0-10116 GCA_903067095.1 Girardinus metallicus
TTAATGCTAACGCTATAGCCACCGGAAGTTGTCCAACCCCACATCCGCTTTAAAACGCGGAAGCGTGAAAAAGGTCTATTAGATTCCAATTTTGCAGGGCCACAATTCAATTCAAAATTGACTTTAAACTGAAAATGATTCTATTCATAATGATTTCTCCTTCAATCTGTAGGTGTGCAAAAGTTCATCACGATCTGCTTTGCACACCAGAATGAAACACGGAGACATTAAAGAGTGTATATGTGTATTATCAAAATCTTTAATCAAGAAGATATCGTATTCGTTAAAGCAATTTCCCAGAAGTATTCTTACGCCCACAAATAGCTGTGTTTTGCCTGTCATGGAGAAAAATTAGGAAAGGCAACAGACTTTATGTGGAACTGAAAGGAAACGAAAAAACACAAAAGGATTCACAAACTGCTGATAGGAGACTTGTTTTAGTAATTTGATGCAAAGCCATAAATACAACAAAATGCCTGACTTTACAGAGGAAATGGACCCATATACTTTGTTTTCCTGAGGAAGATTCATTAGGAGGAACTTATTAAAACCCCAAAGCCTCCAGAACATCTTTACATTAAATTTAATATTATTTTGGACAAAAACTACACTGCATAAAAACACTGCAGTGCAAAGTAGGACGTTTTTGTATCAAAACAGATGCAGCAGGCTGAATAATGGGATCGTGTCTCATGTTTTTATCATTTATTATATCAATAGATCAGTATAGTTACTTTTCATTTATGTTATTTAGCACTTTAGCCAGAATCAGGGTCCTCTGACCAATAATTTCACTTCATTTCCACAACTCTCATCATCAAGGCACTTATTTTCAAAATGATCTGTCCCGTATTTTGGAACAGATTTTAAATCCTTGCAGACGTCTCATTGGCTCTATTTTAAGACTTCAATATGGCCTCACTCCCCCTCAACATGACTTGAAAGTCTTGTCAGATCAATCCTTGAGATGACTGGCTGTGCAATGAAATATAACTGTTTGTTTGGTTAAGTGAAGCTATTAGCTGGTCAGTCTCTTTGTATTCATCAAGGACAGAAAATAGGAATGCTACACATTTTCCATTTCATGTTTTGCATTTCTTAAGTTTTAAACATATTTTAGCATCTAGGTACAAAAACATTTACTGTTTTCTTTATGATTTGTGCTCTTATCAGAATCCTCAAAATTGTGCAGAAGATCCATTATGTGACCTGCAATAGTTGTAAAGCATGAATCAAAATTATGCTTATTGGACAATTAGTTAATTTCTATTGGATCACACCTTCAAGATGTGATCTATCTGCTTCAATTAATGTATTGATGGGCTACACTGATTAGTATTGCTCTTATTTAATGTGTGTAGGGAAGTAATATAAAAAAATAAGTACAGTAAGTGCAAGGTAGCACTGAAAGTATTTTATATAGATAAGAGGATAAAAATAACTTTTCATTTAGCCGGTTGAAATCTTAGCTTTTAACACTTTGTAATTTACTTGTTCAGTGACGCATATGAGGTAAAAAGTCCACAATGGGGAGATCCATCCATCCATGTAGCTTTTAAATCTAAAAGCTACATTAGCACATTACACTGATGATGTCTATCTCATCCGATTTGTCTGATCCCAGTCTTTCAAGAAACAAACATTTACCTTACACCTCCAATCCTTTGCAGAATAAAATACACAGCAAAGTTTGTTCAAAACAAGACATGTGTAGTAAATGACTTGTCTTCTGTGGAGGAGGGGTGTGCGCTGAGTTGTGCAAGGTTGCATGCATGATGGGATCATCTGTGAGGTCATGTCAGCACAATCTTTGTGCTCAGGCATCTCGACCTAACTTGCACCTCTTTACTGGTCCAAATAAGGTCTAAGCTGTCTGGCCTCACCATATGCTAACTTACAACAACACTGCTGCCATCAAGGACCTCAAAACCTTTATTTTAGATTGCAAGGGCTTTTAAATTTAGTGAGTGCCATCTGTTTGCTCTGGGTATCTTTTTTGATTTTGTTCATTTCATCTCAATATTGTTCTTTATTTAACAATATATGTGATCAAGGCAAATCTTTAACACTAAAGCCTTAACTTGGAGAGTTAGAAAACCAGTTGTTCACAAAATAATTTGGCTTACTTGCAGTAAGCCAATAAATTCCTTGTGATTTAATAAGTCTGTGTCACTTCAGCACAAAATAATTCTGCTGTTCATTATCAGGTTTCATACTTTCACACCCTAATGGTGTGATCAGTTTTGTCATTAAACTATGATCAGAAAAGTCAGAAAAATTGATAATTGCAAAAGGACGTTTGCTTCAATTTTTACATGCATACATACATAAATTAATGGTTTATTTCTGCAGTACCTTGCAAAAACAAATTGGGAAAATGACAATTCCTCTAAAATGCAGTGACTGTGAAAAGTCACAAGGAAAGAGTCTGAATTCTTTTGTACATGTAAATGGAAGAGAGAAACCATGTAAATATAGAAGTATTATTTCTTTTACCCCAACAGTTGACAAATGCAGAGGTGTAGGGAGTGCTCTTTTCTTCATGTGTACTTTGCTTTTTTGAGTTATCAGCGCTTCAGGGTTTTTAATTGGTTAATTTAATTTAATTACTCAACATGACACAGTGGCACTATTCCATTAAGCCACTGTCCACTAAGTTGGACAGGGACCCATATTTACCCACATACAGTGAATAAAGCAGTGAAGGAGGTACATTTTCAGCAAGAACCTGAAACGTGGTGAAATCAACACATAATACATTTCCAATGACCAGTTACAGTCTCTATATGTAATTTTGACTCATTACAGTGACATAGAAATCTGTAATAGTAATCAGAATTGAAGAGAGAGCTAAGAGAATTTAGAAAGATTATACAATGAAGGATTGACCAAGATCCCTCTTTCTGGATGTTCCAACCTTGTGAGTTATCATAGAAGGGTTGTCTTATACATATAAAATTTATTAAAAAATATTCATAGCAAGGATACCAACAACTATTGGTATCCATCAAAATTAAAAATGGTACTTTTCTAAATTATTTGATGTAGTATTTTGATACTGTATTTAAAAAGATGGTTTACATTTAAGCTTTTGATAGATTCGTACAAGAGATACCAATTGGCAGAGTGAATCACAGAGTAAACTGTGAAACAGCACTTTTGCTAAAATAGGTTTACAAAGAGGAGTTATTAACACAAGTGAAATAGTTTTCCATACATATACACTTAACATCGTAGAATCTGGAACATCAACATGACTCTCAAAATCTCAGTGCTGTTTTAATATCAAAACGGAGAGGCTAATTTAAGGCTGAGTGCTGATTGCTATCAAATGCATCCATTCTGCGACAAAACCAAATGTATACTGTTATGTTTTCAAAGTAACTTATTAAAAGTAGAAGTTGTGACCAGGATGCAGGAAAGGATGCATGCGTCTGCGTGTGTGTTTGTGTGTAGCGACATCTCTTCATCTGGTCTTGGCGTTATGGAGTCAAGCTTGTTTTCTTTTTCCCCCCTCCTTTGCCTTGCAAGTTGTTCCCACCATCTGGCACCAGTCTTTGAAAATGAGGCCAAGTCTCTCCCACCAGAATGGCATGAAAATATACCCACACACCACGTCTTCTTGTCTCTCTGTCAAGTCAGCCACTGACTAGGAGCAAAGACAACAGTGTTGAATAAAAAGCCGATTACTATATTGTTCAGTGATGTGTAATTGACAAATTTTATATAGTGAGTATAATTACTCATTTTTAAGTTAGGTTGAAAGTGCTACTACTATAAAAATATTTAATCTTGTCTCTTTTTTTAAGTTCCAGTTTAGACTTCTAGCAATAAAAGAGAGGTAAAGAAATCAAATCTTTGTCAAACAGTTCAGGGAGAAGATAAAGCCGTAAAGGAAAGGAGGCATTTAGAGCTCCACTGACTTCTTGGCGTATTTAACTTTCTGCTCCCGTCAGCGTAGAAGAACTCCATTGACTCTCTTCTGTTGGAGGCCATGGTCATTTGCATAACCTATTCCCCTCTCTTACTGCCAGGGAGCTTCAGGCTCTCTCCCAGTCTCTGTTTACTCTGTGTGACCGAGGCCATGTTGGATCACTTTACTGCTGTGCTGTGGCGATTTTCCTGTCCATGGCTGGGCTTTAATTGCTTTGGTTTTATGCTGGGTCAGACTGTGTGTGATACACACTATTTACAAGACCTCATTGTGACAATGACCTTTAAATTGTTCTCTCTGTCCCACTGACACACATGCTTTCCTTTTCACAGATGCAAACACACTCACGCAAGCACCCCTACAGATGCACGGAGAACAGGAATCATTTGAGTTCCTTTAAGTTTACTTGGCTTCTCTCCTTGCTTATAGTTACTACACAATTTTTTCATCAAATGAAATTGAGACATTTTTAAAACAGGTATATGGTAACAAAACTAAAAGAATTTCAATTATTTTGAATTGTGTGCAACAGTAAATCAACATCAACTATTTCTTTTAAGTGGCAGGAGAAATTCAGATGTCTGCAGTGCCTTACGCATTTTATCACATTACAAATTAGAAACTACAAGGTATTTTTGGTGGAAGTTAATGTGATCGATTAACACAAAGAACTTATTTATGCCATGGAAATAAAGATGTTTGGTGTTCAAACTGTTTTGCAAAAATCCCCAAAAAGTGTGATGGCCACAAAGTGAAGAACAATTTTCAAATTTGGTAAAAAGTATCTACACATATTTAATTACTATTTAATAACTCTAACAAACTTTAAGTGAATATAAAAATCCGGTTTAAAATGATGATTCTTTCTTTTTTTTATAGAAAACTTCTGTCTGTATCAACTGGCCCTGTGAGAAGAAGAGGTTTGGTAATACTTCATTCTTTTAGGACCTGGGTGAGTTATTTTAACTGATGAAACAGCAAATTCCTCTAGCAGAAAAAATCCCGCTGCAGAATGTGCAGCCATTTGTTAGAAAGAGATGAAACAATAATTAATATTAACGCTTATATAACAAGTGTTGGTACAAACAGGTTTTTTCCTCTTTTTTTGTGCAACAACGAGTATTTCAATGCTACAACTTAAGCAGATCTTTTAAAATGTGTGCATTCCAAATGTGAGGCAAGTTCATCATGATGTTTGGAAAGATGTGATTGGCCCTTGGAGAAAAGCCACATTTTGGGATTGGCAGACTTTAATAATTAAGTAGCACAGAAACAGGTAGAGGCATCTGCGATATCCAGTTAACAAAGAACAGTCAATCCAAGATCAAAGAGAAAAACATGAACCAGGATTATGTATCTGGAGCCCATTGAGCTACTTTTCATTGTCTTTTGTGAGTCTGTGGTCTCTATCTTGACTGAGTCAGATGAGGATACCAAAACTAGTTTATAAATAAATAATTATAAAAATAGCATAAAAGAAAAAGACAGAGAGTTCAAGATGCCCAAGTGTTGCTTTTGTAAATTAGATTAATGTCCTGGAGCTTGAAGGGTCTAAGCAGTCTGATGAAAAGATCTCAGGTTTTCAACCATTTGAAACTATTTCAAATTACAGTAACAAATGTACAAATTACAGTACAGAAGTATTTAGTTTTTTTTTACAAAACTCATTTGTGAATCTGAGACCAAAGAAGACTGAAAACTCTGTGGGGAAATAATTTGTTTCAGTCAAAATTTGATTCTATTTAGCAATGAAGTACACTTTTCTCCTCATAAACTTATCTCATATTAAAATGGGAAATACTTAATTGCTGTATGTTACCCTCATGTTTTGGTCAATGTCTATGCTCCAAACTTTGACAATCTGTTTGCTAGCAACATTTTCAGGATGATTTCTGACTTAAATACACACCTCCTGGTATTTGGAAGAGACTTAAACTGTGTTATTGAACAGTACTATTTCTAAACCTCCATCGGCTATGGCTTAGACGTTTTGAAACTTTTTGAGTCAAAATGGATGAATTTACCTTTGGAGATTTTATAACCCTCAGGCCCGAGAACTTTCTTTTGTTCAAATGTTCATCTCGTGTAGTCTGACAATTTTGTTGTAATAGATTTATGGCCTCCAAAATCTCAAACGCAGATTGTTTTCCAATTCTTGTGTCAAATCATACCCCACTGATTTTTCTATCCTCTTAAATCACAAATACATACTTCTTCTATTTGTTGAGCAATCACTCAACAAGAAAAGATTGCTTCTAATTGAGAGCAGGATTTGGGTTTCAAATTCGAGGGGGATCATTGCAACAAATAACTGACCGGATTTGTACTTCATCATGTGCAACGCCTTCCCTTATTCAGCTTAAGACAGTATACAGACTTCATTTGTCAAAATCAAGATAGTCAAAAGTAAACCTAAATATATGTCTATGATCTGTTCAACAGTTGTAATACCTTCCTTTGTGATTTAACACATGTTTTTCCTCTGCCTGTTACTTCAGGCATATTGTTCTTTTTACTTTGATGTGCTCTATGTGTTACACTAAAATCCTGTCCACCAGTGGCCATTTTTGGTGTTTACAAGGATATCACTATACCCAATAACAGATGGATGTTATTGCCTTTTCTTTATTATTATCATGATGCAGAATTTTACTGTTCAGAAAAGCTCGTCACTCTCCAGCAGCAGGACCGGTTGAGGATGTTATGGCCTTTTTAAAAGGGAAGATGTGGCTCAGAGGAAATGCTGAGTAGGTTTCTCAGATATGGCAACCTTCATGGGTTCTTTTTCTTTTAGTTGTTCTTTGTTTTGTTTCATATCTCTTTTGGTTGGACCTTGGGTTTTGAATTGGGTAATTGGTTTCAAATTGATGACTTGAATTTTGTTGGTTAGATTTTTTTTAAAACTATTTGTATCTATTGAGTTTGATATGTCAAACTGCACGTCAAAATTAATAAAGAGAGATGGAGAACACATTCATGAACAAGAGCAAGTAATGAGGCATTGAGTATTGTGAGTATTATCAGTATTACAACAAAAGAAAAAATTGCTGTGCTTTGTGCTTATTTTTGCCAGGATTACAACCACTGGGATTTGGGCTGGCTTCCCTGTGTTTGCACAACGACATATCCTTATTTCATATTGATTTTTCTTTTATTATCAGATGAAATGATAAGCATGAGAAAGCAAGCAACAACATGTGATGCAACACCATGTCAACACAGGTGGGCTAATAATTGCTGTGGAAATGGATGGGACAAATACCCTATCAAGCTTCATAATGAAGAGGCAAAAACAGTGAATTTTTGCTGTGAACAATAAATGTAATTCCTTTACAAAGGATAGCGCAATAAAAATATGAACAAATAAACGTCTGCGAGAGTAGCATGTATCTGTTTACAGCTCAAGAGGAGTGGATTTATTTTAGAACCAGATAAATCAGATAGAGAAATGAATAATGAATGAACAGCAGACAAATGCTGTATGGAACAACAGATTTATGTGTTTCTACCATTTATCGAATTAAAGTTAAACCAGCAGTAGGTGCGACTCAGCAGTAGATGTAGAGAAAAAATGTCTGCGTGTATATACAGTAGGTTAAATAATACGTCAAAGTTTTTCTCAGCAGGGTTAGTACTGTACTCTTCCTCAGCCAATCAGCAGCACATATGCTATAGTTTTCTCCTCTTTCAATCCCATTTAGGTAAAGGCTGCTTCAGTCTTCTGTATTCTGAATGAAAGTAATGTGCCGGATATTATTGTCAGTACATGGTGTGGTAAAGATGGAAAAAGTGATTTGATTACTCGCTACTGAAAAAATTTACGCCTTAAGTAATAATCTGGTTATTCCCATCACTGGCAGCAACACCCAGGGTGAGCAGGTAGGGTCAAAAAATCAACTAATGTACATAACAAGCAAAGATTTACTATAGAGGTTTAATAATAATTACTATTAAAATCTGAGGAAGAAAAGAAAGAAGAATAATCAAACAAACAAGCTGTTTTTACAATTTTACTTTACTTTACTATTGTTGGTACGGCAAATTACCTGACGCCCAAAGGTAAGGTTAAAAGCTAAGCTAAAAGTGCAAAGTATTAATAATAATAATCACTCGATGATTAAGTTGACTATGTGGGTATTATAATGTATCAATCCTCAAAACAACATATGTTAGGATTAGGCTACATATCTGTGCAAAGCTTTTAAGATTCAGACCATTAGTCCTGAAGCTTCTCGTGATCTCAGACATGCATCAATGTGCAATACCGTTAAAGGTTTGACTTCAGCTGTTTTTGTTCATATCAACTTATGACTTTATTTATTGCAGGGCTCACACTGAAAAATATGATATGTGTGGATCAATTTGTTTTTGTCTGTAAGGAGTGAAAACCGTTCAGCTGTCTGGCAGACAATGGAGTGTCTCAGGCAGTAACACACAGAGGACAATGTACTTCTATGCTGCAGACTTGTATCTATTTACTAGTAGGCTTTGTATTGATCTCTGACATCCGCATATTTTACACTGAGAATTTTATACACATGACAAATTACAGCTGGGGCTGTTGTGGTTACAGTATCTAAGATGACAGTGATGTGAGCTTTGATTAACAAGTCTTTGAGACCAACTGTAGGAACTGGAAGGTCTACTGAACTCCTGAATTCAGTGTGTCTGTTGACTAAAGCTTTACAGTAACATCTAACAGTTTTTAATATAATCTGATGTAGTATTAAGTATTCATTGCTAATAAAAGTGGTTGAGGTCACTCTTACAGCTCCAATCCCTATGAAGTTGGGAAATTGTTTAAAACATAAGCACTTGGTGAGAGCAGGGCAGCCAAGGGAGATTAAAGCATTTCTCAAACATGCATGAAATAATAAAAGCAACACTGAAGGTATGTTTTTGATAAAGCTCAGAAAAGTCAATTTTACATAAACATATTGTAGCTGTTAGAAGAACATTGGAAGGAAGTCAACATTTGTGATTTTCAAATATCTATTTAATTTTCATATCTACGATAGTTTTTTGCTTGTCTTTTACTTAAAATCAGAACATAAAAACTCTCTAAAATTTTTCCAAAATCTTATTTTTGGGGCTCCATTGAAAACCGTCGTCCTTCCTGCTGGGAATGAATTAGTACTGTCTGCAGGGCAACTTTGTCAACATCATAATCATCTTTGATTGGTGTTTCGTGGCAGTTGGTAGCACAACAGCTGCTGCCTCATTACCCAAACAATCTCGTTTGAGTTCACACATATGAGCGAATACCCAAATGCAAAGCATTCCCTGGAAGTAGGCGTGGGGGTGGTCTGGTATTTTATGTGTTGCTTAGATTCAAAATGATAAAGTACATTTTTTGTGTGTGTAATTCAGCGTGAAAAAATAAGTCAAAACAATGTTTATTTGAATAAAATTAAAATAAATGTTTTCTTTGTAAATTTTCTGCAGAACTCAACAGAGTGTCACATTAATGTAAACAACATGCCAATTCAAACACCCTGCCTCTGACATGAGAGATGGAGGCGGCACACCCAGAAGTTCATGGATTAGTATAGATTTAAGAAGATTCCACTGTTAAGCTCTAAGCTAAGTGTGTGTGCATGTGTGTGTATCTGTTTTTGTGTGTCCGATATCAAGCACATCCTTCTTTTAGATACAAAAATACATAATGAAATATCCAGTTTATGCCATAAGATAGAAGGGGAGATGAAAGTTTGCTTCTGTATCCCCATGAGTACACTCCATTGGCACAATGAATAGTCCCTCATGCCTGCTGAATGTGTAGCCCTGAAACGTAGTCACACCTTTTTTTTTTTTTTTATCATAACCTAATTCTAATCTTAACCCTAAAATGAAGCATGTATTACTTCCATACCTAGAAGGATCACATTTTCATCATCCCCACACTAATAGAAAGTCCCTTTGCACGGTGTCTTGTCATATTTTGGCCTCATACGCAGAATCTACATAAAACACTAAGGTGTTTTTGTGGTATTCTCATGTGAATTTGAATCTGATGATAAGCATGCTAGATATCCTTTGATCCCACTCAGAGAAAAAAGGACAAGTTTTATGACTCACGCCTTCAAAGATGCAAAGGTGTTCAAATAAAGAAATATCGAGCAGTTCTATCATCAGAAAAACATCACTTAATGTATTATATATATATATATATATATATATAT
>CAEGAE010007169.1:0-15480 GCA_903067095.1 Girardinus metallicus
GAATTCCAAGAAAAAAAGTTCAAATTCTGAGTTTAATATCAAAATTCTGAAATTAAAGTCAGAATTTTGATAATGATTTAAGATTCTTTTCTTTAAGAGGCAATAATCCTCTTCCATATAGATCTGATCATTAATCGGTGCCAATTTTTCCCATTAGTACATCACTGTTAAACAATGACACCAGAGATGACATCAAGTCTCATCCAAGCCATGACGAAGCAAATCTGACATTTTGAACCAGTGTATGCCAAACAGTTCTATGGAAAAGCATCAGCGTCTTCAAATGTCTGGTCTTTCAAAGTCTGATTTACATGGAAAAAAGCCCGGCTATTGTACAAGTCAAACATCTGATAAAAGAAGAATCTGGACATGGAAAAAGACTGGACTTTCAAACAATGGCACAATTGTTATCACTGGTGATAAATCAAGGAGTAGGAATTAGTTTTCTGTGATACAAATTGGGCGCCATAACGCAGCAGTGCACAGGGCGTGCAAATGCAGTGTGGGAGTGCAGGGGCACAGGACTCTTTTTGCGTTTTCCTATTAGTTCAAGTGAATGGCAGTGTGGGTGTAAACATTAGCATGACTTGTACAGTAGATGGCACTAGAGGACAAGGTTGGCTCAGCTGCAAATAGCTGCAGAAATATTGCTTTAGCTCTTTTCAACACAGCTGTGCAAGCGAAACTTTTCAAACCTAAAAACTATCAGCAATGATGTTCTATGAAAAGGGTTTTCTTTACAGGTAAAACCGTGGTGAACTTTAGAAAAAAAAGAAATCCATTCAGAGAAATGACTCCTGTAAAATTGCAGGAAATAAAAAAAAATCTGAATATAGTTTATTAACAGTTATATCATAAACCTTTAGAGCTTTCAGTCTGGGCCCAACTGAGTGCAGCTCAGGAAAGCCAAGTCTTCATATATGTACAAAAAGGCAGAAAGTTATCTGTACACTGGAGGCAAAAAACATAAGGCAAAAAAACAAAATAATAAATAAATTAAATTAATACGAATGATGGGCGAGGCTTAAGAGAGAAGCTTTATAAAAAACAAACTACTGACAAGGCAATGAACAAGATGCTACACATTCATTTAAAACTGCAGTGTGTAATTTTTATAAAAAATATATACATTTTAAATATTTGCTAAAACTGCCACCATGTTGTGAGAGTTTGTTATGAAACAGATAATCTGTGAAAGAAAATTAATCTTCTCCCTCTGATCCCGGAGCTATAATTGCTGTCTGAAGAAATGTACCACTCCCAACCAAAAATAACCAATTAGGACCAGGAAGCAGGTCTTAGCGCTGTCAATCAATCTCATGATCACACTGCTAAATGTGGCAACGGTGGAGAAACAACTTGCCGTTACAGGAAAAACATTTATCCGCCAAGCTTACTAGCTTTAGCTGCAGCTTGCTCGATGGTAGCACTGCCAATTAGATGGAGGGTGATCAGAGTTGGGTAGTAACTAGTTACACTTACTTGAGTAAAAAAGGTAGTTTCAGACATTGTACTTTTTACTTTTACTTGAGTAAATTTATTACAAAGTATCACTATGCTTACTTGAGTAAAATTTGTGGATTTTCTACCCATTGAATGGAAAAACAAACATGTTTTAATAAAAATAATAATAATAAAAAAAATCAGACAGACACACAAATGCAGTTTTTGTTAAAGTTTCAGAAGTCTTATTGAAAAGAACTGATTTGGAAAAAAATTAGTTTTGCCTGATTGTTATTTTTTTATTACTTATATAAATTTTTTATAATTTTGAGCTTTAATTAGCAAAATTTCTACTTAACTTTATGTTTTGTCCCTTCTAATTATGTCATTTTAAAATATGAAATAATTGATAATTTGAAAATCAGTACTCTAGTAGATTTTTTACCCAATACTTTTTTTACTCTTACTTGATGGCTACTTTTTACTTTTACATGAGTAAAAATATGTTGAAGTAGCGCTAGTTTCACTTGGGTTTAATATTTGGGTTTTTTGCCCATCTCTGAGAGTGATTGACAGCACTAAGATCCGCCTTCTGGCTCTGATTGGTTGTTTCTAGTTAGCATTGGGAGAGGTCATTTTTTCCCCCTTATCTGTTTTGTACCAAACTGTCATGAAATAGTGACAGTTTCAATAAATATGTAAAAAAAAGTTACATACTGTAGTAAACCAAAAAAGAAAAAAAAAGTGAAGCCAGAAAAAAATCCTCCAATAAAAAATAACTAAAATCTGATTGGCTGATGGAAAAACCGCCTCTTTCGAAAACAATCACAAAATCCAAACTGCAGCAGCCCTGAAGGAACTGAAAAGTGTTGCATGCCCTGAAGGAACTGAAAAGTGTTGCATCCTTTCATGGTCCGTCCGTCCGTCAATCAGGTCGCTGACCTCTGGTAGACAGAAGAGAAGAGATGTTTCCCATGGTACTTTTGGCACTAGTATTTGCCTTTGGTCCAGCAATAGGCAAATAGATGTCTGTGTGTTCCTTGAAAAAGGTTACAAAAAACAAGAAGAAGAAGAAGAAGAAGAAGAAGAAAAAAAAAAAAAAAACGGCTCATATATCAGTTCCACAAGCCTCCAGCAGAGGGCAGGTGGGGTAGAGTTGAATGGAGATGAGTAGAGATGGGAAGTGGGTTTGTTTGTTATAAAACTATTTCTATTGCGTGCTGCCGTCTCTCAGAACCACCAAGTGCACGGTCCGAGGGAAACTCTTCAGCAGAGAGACGGCTGTCTCGTGCTCCATGTGTAAAAAACTATGTCCGTTAGCCTGCAAGGCAAACACGCAGCACAGTCAACAGCAATGTGTGTGTGTGCGTGTGTGTATAGAGGTATGTGTTCTGCAGATTTTCCATACACATGTCAATGTGTGAGTGTTTTGTGGGAGGATGGAGGGTCACTGCCATCATTATCTCAGTAACACATCACTGTTGGGGGAAAAGAGAGAGAAGAGGAGGAGCTACACAGTCATGCTGTAGAAAGAGAAGGGGTAAAGACAAAAAAGGGTTTTCAGATGAGTTCATCCAGCTAAACTGTACAACTTTAGGAGTGAAGATGACAGACAACAGAGAGGAGGCGGGGGAAACATAGATGAGCGTAAAGCTGACACTGATTTCTTATCTCGATTCTTCTGTTTATGTTCAAAAACCGAAAAATTGAAGTTTTAGCTGTCCTTATTTGTGCTTTGGGATTCACTTTAAACAATTGTACTGAGCTACATTAGTGTGTCTCAAACTTTTTCAGGCTGAGAATCACTTACCCCACTTAAAAAACAATCACAGACCACCTAACCTTCAACTGCTCGGGATAACACAACATCAAAGTTAAAATGTCCGCATTTTAATTTTGGGCCAAATCAAAATCATGAATGTTCTTAAAGGGCCAGTTGTCCCAGAATGTATTGATAAAACCCGCAAACAAAACTGTTAAAATATGAATACATTTTTAAATTAAATAATATTGAAAATCTTCTCAGTCTTTCTAGGATTTTGCAATTATTTTCGTGATTTTTTGAAATAAAAATCTAAGTGTTTGTGTTATTAATTTAGAAATATTTGCACATCTGTAAGACAGTAAATGCAGCTTTTTATTACTTGCCATATCATTATAGATTATAACTTGACATTAAGTGAGGCTGAAGCAGCTGTTTAGTAGAAGTAAGGAACACTGTAAACAATCACTTGGATCCAAAATTCTGCAATAAACTCACAATTATGTATTAGCACGAAAAAGCGCAGGGGTTTGTTGATTTTGCGTGAATTTCTACGATAATTCGCAAGAAACAGAAGGGACTGATTGATGTAATTTGACAGTACACAGATAAAAACTGCTTTGATTTGATTGATAAATTAATGTTTAAGCACGCTGTTATCCTGACGGTTCTATGTATGTTACTTCAGAGTCTAGAGGGCTACATAAAAAGCTACGGCGGGCCGGATTTGCATTATAAGGAAGCAAAGTCGTAAAAAACAAAGAACAGTTCTTACCAACTGAAACTCGTTCAAAAGAAATGAATCGTTCGTGAACGACGCATGCAAACTCTCAGCATCATACAAGTAATCACTTTTACATGCAATACATGATACACCACTAGGGGGCGGCCGCGGACCACAGTTTGAGAACGACTGAGCTACAACTTTATTTCTTGTGTAGAAAATGAAGGTATTAAAGTATCAGGATAGAAAGAAAATCTATAAGCGTTTCGTATCAGTCGATATTGATCATTACTGGTTAGCTATTTGCTTTTAATATGTGAAATGCTGCCAAACTGGTGGTGTGAATATTGTTTTTTTTATTTTTAAGCAGTTATGAGGCATGGTGGGGAAAACCTTCAGCTGCTGCCAGTTGCTCAAAAGGTTGTTGCTAGGTAACCAAAGAGTGAGTGAGTTGCTAGGTAACCAAAGAGTGAGAGAGTGAGTTGATTCCACTAACCTTTGCTCAGCTAGCTGTGAGAGCGGCTAAAGCCTTTCCTCTGCCTACATCCCCCAGAATGCTGTGCGGTTCTGGATCAGAGTTCAGTGAAATTATTGAATATTCTACCAGATTTATTATCTATTGATACTGATAACACGTTTATCTGCATATATATTGTTATTGATTAATTGCATGTTCCGGTTACCAGCATCGACTTCTACAACGTAAAAACACAAAATCTTACCAAGTATTTTTGGTATAGTTTTTAGTGAAAATACCTTAGTAAGCGTGAAATATGACAAAACTGTCTAACAAGTAACTTTTCAGCAATATATAGGTGCTTGTTTTAATACAATAATTCCTTAAAATTGGGAAAGAAGTGGATTAATTATGTTATAACAAGACATTTTTGCCTTCTTATAAGTTAAATAATTTAAACTACATGATTCATTATAAAGATCAGCAGGAGATTTTTATTCCCATTTCTTGAGAATTTCTACAAGTTAGGACATATTACATTACATTACGGTCTATAACTTATATTAAACATGGAGTTTGTAGTTGATATGTTACAGCTCTCTTATTAAAGAAAATAGCTCTAATATTTAAGCTTTTAAAACTAATGATGAAAACAAAAATGAAACAGTCGGGGGGAGAAAGCTCATGCCAGATATCTGTATGGTCGTGATACAGAGGCAGAATATAAAGCAGGATGAAACGTGGATCTTTTACATTATAGATCTGCGCATTTACTGCAGCTACAGTGCCTATAAAAACCTCTTCGATATTTTATTTTTAAATTACTTTCACAAATCAATCATGATCAACAAAGTTTGAACAGAAAAATTGCCAAACATTTTTGGTATTTTTGGTAAAAGATGATTCTTATACTTGCCATCCGTAGCCTTGTTGCCGCGGTAGAGCAACTCCGTTAACAAAACGAAACCTGGAGATTTAGATATTATTAATTTACTGCAACGCGCCACAGCAAAGGGAAAATGAAAAGGAAAAAAACGTTGAAAATCGGCTCAAATTTTTCTGTTTTCTTGCCCTCTACACAGAGATCCGTTGCCATAGTAACTGACTGACGACAGCTCCTCAAAGGTTTTAGGATTCAACACCAAAAAACACGGAAATATTTCCCACACATAGAAATATTTGTGAAACATTTCTGTGTGGGAAATGTTTTTTTTGTTTGCAAAAAAAACAACAAAAAAAAACATTTCAAACAAAACTGTGTTTTTGTTTGAGAAAAACACATTAATAACAGCTAAATAATGTGTTTATTTTGCGATTATTAATAAGTTATGGTAAAACACTGCCGTGGTCGATTAGTTAATTTAAACACTTGCTCTACTGATTATCTGTCAGAGAGTTGGTACGTGTGTGTCGCCATTTTTTTTTTTTCTAACTGAACCGAAACACATGAAATTCCACAGCACATCTACACGTTGAGATTGTCAAAGTCAAGCTAGCATAGCTAACCTACTTCTCTCTCCCTCACTATTTGTTTTTAATTGAAACTTTTTCCTGACCTTGTAATCTAGTTGTCTTAGTGTTGACAATATATCACGTGTACATTTAAGATTTAGCTCATTTTAGCCAAAACCAACTCTAGTCATCGTTGGCTTGCAGTTTTGCAACGTGACTATAGGCACTGTATGTTGCTACTAAGATGAGATTTCATCCCGTCTTTGAATGGAAAACTGTGTGCTATGTCCTGCTGAATATGCTGCCTCATTATTTGAAAAGGTCGGATGTTGCTGACTGTAGCCTGACGTTATGACGAGTGGGAGGATGTTACCTGCAGTATCTTGTCTCCGGGCTTCAGTGAGGAGGCGGCGGGCCCGTCATGCTGTACCCTAGTAACAAAGATACCCTATAAGTCAAAATGATACACCGTTAGGACAACACAGGGACACGATGGTTTAGAATCTTTGCCTTTCTCATGCTCATCTCAATATCCAACCCAACCCCAAACACAAAACAAATATTTAAACAAATCAGATTTCTCCCTCAAAGGAATGAAAATACTTCAAAAGTACTATTAAGGATTGTTTATAATAATGCAATTTTTTTATTTTAGAAACTGCTTTAGCATTTTTCAAAGTTTCAAAGAAAGTGGTTTTTATTGGCTAGAGCTAAAAATGTAGTAAAATAAACAAAGAGCAAATAATTCAAGAATATGGGAAGGAAAATATGTGTGGGTTTGGAAATATGTAGATATCAGCAATCATCCCCCCGCCCCAATGTTTTTTCTTTTTCTCTCAATTACCCAAGGCAGAGATTGTAAAAACACCAACATCTTTTCACCCAGAGCTGAAAGATGTTTTCGAACACAGAGGAGTCAGACAATGCAGCTGCAGAAACTCCACATGGTTCCACAGGCTGCTTACATGTTGAACACAGATAAATGTGCCGTCAAGGAGTGACACGAGAACCGGAAACATAAAAAAAATGATGCAGTAGTGACGGTGCGGCACCATCCAGGACACTACAGTGAGTGAGTAAACACAGCAATAGACACAAATAGGTGTTAAGTTGCAACACGTGGCAACACTGACAATCATACAGTGAGCCTCATACATACAGTAAAATACTTCAACTATCCCGCAACAAACTTGGTTAGTTTGCCATGCAGACTCTTGAAAAGACAATAATTTCACACTGACATTTGCTTGGAGTCAATTAGTCTTTGATTGGATAAAGCTCACTGTATATTTTAAGGAAATATGCTATCAGCTGATCTTAGTAACAGTGTAAAACAGTTGCACACAGAGCTGAAAAACACAACAAAGTAAGGCATCGTTAAAATGGTCTTAAACTGAGAAAATGGAGAAATATTTTCCACACACTGATGAGATTTTAGCAGCTAAATCAGAGTCAGCTTAGTGTGCAACAGTGATATAAAAAAAGGGGGGGAAAAAATCTATTTTTAAAACATCCCCAGTGGAGGGCATTTCTCATAAAAGAACAATTACTGGTTTGAAATAAATTCATCTTTCATCACAAAAAAACACAACCTTTTAATTGGACGGCATTTTAGCAATAGATTTTAAAAAATTACATAATTTTCTTTGCAAAAACGTAGAATGAAAGATTCATAAGAATGAAAACAAAGACTATTATATCTATAATTTCAGTCTGTTTTAGGTAATTAGTGCCAAAAAGATCAGGGGAGGAGAGAGGAAAAGGGAGAGCCTAATAATAAGATCAGAGTGTTTTATTCTTTGTTCTGGGATGTACTTTTAGTTATTTATCTGTTTGTTTGCTTTCTATTTCCTCCCTCTTTTCCTCTTCTACCCAAAATATCTGGCAGTATAGAAAAGAGAATAGAAAAATAATAATTCAAAAAGAAAATAATCGCCAAAATTAACAGAAAAAAAGTATATCCTAATTCACATATGTTCAACAATTTCATTGTTTTTGTTGTGTTACGGCCTCTGGAGGCAGCGCAGGCGTCTTTTTGTTATGAGAGAACACCTTCCTGATTGGCTGCAGGAGAGCAGCGACCCCATTGGACCAGCAGAGGGATCGTAAGCCAATCAGATACTGATGATGCCCACCTGCACCAGTGGGGCAGCTTGTAGGAAGAGGTTTCGTTCAGCCGTCTCCCACCTTTGGTATTTGTGACTCTGTTCGGTAGTTTTGAAACATTTTGTTTCTGATTGTTCTGCTGAAGCAGTTTGTCTTAGCTGTAGTTTGCCTTCTCAATCTAGAGGTTTGTGTCTGGGAGGCTTGGTGCTCCTCTCAGCATTCACTTTGTGTGTGTTCCATTTTTCCTTTTGCGTTGCTTTGAGTTTACTTTAGACCGACTTGTTTGAACATTTTGTAATTTAATTTGCACTTAACATCCTTGAACTTGTTAAGTCATTTTCTTTTGTTTTAATTGGGTTAAATTGTATTGTGTTTTGGTTTTGTGAAACCATCTTTTTTGTAATAAATCATTTTTCTCTGGACACGTCTTTATGTTGACCTCTAGACCAGGAGGCGGTCGTAACAGTTGAGACACCAGCTGATTATGTTCTGTTTCGTTTTTGTTTTGAATGTTTCCATTTTAATGTATACTTCCTTGTTTGTTGTTCATGGTTTAATTGTTTTGTAGAACAATGCCTCTTTTTGGTTTTTGTCTGTCTGTAATGTTTGTTGTATTTACAAAAATTAAAAGAAAAGATAGTTTTATAGTATAGTTCCAGTCAGTTTTTGATTTCGCTTATTTCAGGTGGCAAAAATGTTCTATTTTGTTTTACCTTTCAGAGAAGAGCCTTATATAATGCATATAGAGAAGAAAAAAAGACAGACGGAAAGGAAACAGTTTCTTCTGAAAAGCGAACAAATCAAAGATCCAGTCAATATGAGGCAACTTTTCTTCTTACCGCGCTCTAATTAACCAGAACTGAAACGGACCCAGAGGTGCAGAGAGCCGCTACGTTTTTTTTTTTAAACCTGCAGGATTACTGTTGCTTCTCTGCAGACACCGAATAATGACTTCTGCAGGGCGCCATCAATGGACTAAACCCGACTCGGCGCAGGAGGAGAACACGCTGCTGCGACTTAAAGTTAATTAGGCGCCACATTTTAGTTCCTCACTTAAATACAAATTAAAGTTGGTACTTTTTTTTTTTACAGCTGGTTACTATTTATTATTAGGAGACTTTTATTGAAAACTGTTACATTTCTGCCTTGCATTGTCCAATGTCAAGAATGTCAAACTCATCTGCATTTTGAACCACGTCTAGATCATGAATGTTTTCAAAGAATGTATTGACAAAAACTGTTTTAACGCTAATAAATAGCTGTGTGTGCATTACATGACTACTGCTCTGAATATCTTTTCACACTGATCCGTCCCTCTGGATTTTAATGATTGCTTTCTGGAGATATAATAAACATTTTTGTGCTTACGTATGGCAGTAAAGATTGCTACGGCTGAGGCAGGTGGGAGTGAGCATCTGTAAACCCAATGTTTATGACCGTTCTCTGAGGAAAATTTGCAATAAACTCATGATTACACACTGGCACGGAACGTGTTGATTCTGTGTGAATTTGCAAAGAACTGGAGGGACTGACTGATGTAATGTGGCAGCAAACAAAAAAACTAATTGATAAAATAATATTTAAGCACATGAGCAGCTCTCTGGAGTCCAGAGGGCCACATAAAAAGCTACTTTCCTTCAGTTTGACCATGTTGAGTTAATTTGTTTCAAAATACTGCAAAAAAACAAGCTGAACACTAGAGGGAGCTACCACACTAATGATTAGTGTCTCTGTATTTCTTTAGCTCTAGTAATCAAAGCACTGATGTGTAATTTTGTGAATTTAAAAGGCCTGGTATCGGTCTTTTATACAAAATACCCCGTTTGCAACATCCAGGGTAAATATTAGTGAAAACCAGCGAAAATATCTGCTGATATTTTTACTCTGACAACTGAACAATAATTGTTTTGTTCTGGAACGCAGAGAGTTCCTATTTTAAAGCCCTCTACAGATTTACAGAGTGTTTCATCTGAGAGATATCTGTCTCCATGCTAAGATGCTATGTGCAGGACTTTGCAGAATAATTCACTCGAATGTGTTTTACTGAGTTTTCTTGCGGTAGCAAAAGGCTGTAAAGTTGAAGGTAAATGTGGGACCGTCCACTTCTTTAAAACACTTTTGCTGCAATTACAGCTCAGCAGTGTTTTGTAGTGTATTTAGAGAATTACAGACTAAATGGAGAGTATTCTCAATTAAATTTAATGTAATTTTAAAGGGTTATTCCAACACCTTAAAGGGGAAGCATTATGCGTTTGCCGTTTTATAGCACAACCAAGTAACCATGTTACCTTCTGTTGTTAAAAATGCTACATATACCAAAGAAAATAAATTTTACTTTGTAACTTAACACCTTGAAATTGGGACTCCGTCTCTTTAAAACCTCCTGCTCTTTCTGTTACTCCGCCTTCAGGAAGTCATCACAACATGGCTCCTCTATTAACCCTTTAACAACGTCTTGACCAGCGTTGCATAATGAGCTCAGCACATGTGCAGTTCCACCAGGTGTTTGCTAATTGCTGCTGGCTAGTCTGAAGGAGCTGTGCCTCGAAGGCGGGGCACCCAGCTGAATGGTTGCCATGGGAGAATAAACCATTTCCAGGCATGTTTTTGATGAGTTAATAACATTATAACATGACGTAAAGCTCAAAAATGTAAAATTTTACATAATAATGCCCTTTTATTATGCGTAAAAGTAAACCTATAACCTGTTCTAAAGTAAATAATTCCCACTTTCTGACTGCTGCCTGAGGAAGGTGCTCTATAAATAAAATTTAAAAAGTCTTAAAACAAGTTTTGAATATTCTGTTTCAAAACTATATAAGTTCCAGGGATAAATATGGAGTTATGCTTTTCCAAAACTTGTAAAAATATTATCATTTCAGATGTTTTTTATAGAGCATGCATTCTGACATGACTTACTCAAAACAGTTCACCTGCAGAGACTGTTGCCTCTTTATGACCAAGTATAACAGGATCTATAAAATAGCTGCTCAAGCCAGCAGCTACCTGACCTTAATATAAAAGTTAAACGACAGTTTTCTTTCTACCTTCACAGTAAAACTTCAGCATTCGTCCTCAGAGTGGGGCGTCCTGTCAGAATAAAACGTCAAACCTTCCATCCCTGAATCAAAGCGAACATCTAAAATCGCCCACAGCGCCCCAGAACTGAGCAAACGGCTAAAAAAAGCAGCTGGAGCTTCTTGTGTGCGGCGCCGCGCTCCTTGAGGCCGACCGAAGCGTGTCGTTTCTGGGACAGATCGCCTTGTGGAGCGGGCCAGGGGGATCTCCGACCCGACAGGCTGCCGCCGCCGCCGCCGCAGACGGGCTCAGTCAGATTTAGAAGTCCCATCGATGAAAGAGGCTGGCGTGTCTTGTAAGATTTGAGTCTGATGACGCTACAAGGCGGTTCAAAACAGAGACTTAGGTCTTAAGTTTTTTTTCTACTAACCTGATAAATTTCAGTTACGTTTTTAGTACATTTAAAGGGGCAGCGTTCGATTAAATCAGCTTTTTTTAGCTTCACGTCCCACATCAAAAACATACCCGGAGCATTGCTTTGATATTTCCATTCAGGTTTTAGGAATCCTTTAGTCTCCATGGCGACCATTCAGATAGGCGGACGTAGCCCCGCCTCCGAGGCGCAGCTCCTCCAGGAAGCTGCGGTTTCTCACAGCCCACCGCCCACCCACCCACTCAGCTCCTTCAGACTAGCCAGCAGCAATCAGCAAACACCTTGTGGAGCTGCTGAGCTCATCAACGAGCTACTTTACTGATAGAAACGTTTCTAAAGTGTTAATAGAGGAGCCATGTGATGACTTCAGAGAGCGCGCGAGGATTTAAAGAGACAGAGGCCCGATTTCCAGGCATATTTGACATTTATAGCATTTTTTAACCACTGAAGGTAATATAGTCACTTGATCGTAGCGTTTGGTAGTATCAAGTTACGTTTACTAGAGTAACTGTTTTGAAAAAAAAATATTTTTTATTACGCTGTATTTTTTTTTTTACTTGAATAAAATTTCTGGATTTTTCTACCCGCTAAATGAAAAACAAACGTGTTTTAACCAAAAATTCACCAGACACAGAAACACTTGCAGTTTCTGTTAAAAGTTTCATATGTTTTATTTTGAAAAACTGATTTGGAAACATTTAATTCGCCTGATTTTATTAGACGAATTATTGCCATTTTTTTGTCCTTAAAAATACCAAAATTTCGACTTAACTTTATATTTTGGTCCGTCTGATGATGTAATTTTTAAATGTTAAATGATTGGAAATTTTATCAGTTACCAAATACTTTTTTACTCTTACTTGAGTAATTTCTTGGCTACTTTTTACTTCTACTTGAGTACAATTTTTGGTCACTCTACCCACCTCTATGCTAATTTAGCTACAAAATGCTAAATTAGCATAAAGAAACATTACCCTGCCTCTTTAAGTAAATTAAGCCCAATAAATAAATGAACCTCAGCTGTTTATAAAAAGAAAAATATTCCCTGTAAGTTAACCACGTCGGCCTCTCTGCCTCACAGACAAACACTGCGGTAACGAGCTGCAGTTTCCATGGCAACTCTGAGGTAATGATGAGGAGGCTGTGATTGGCTGACAGGCTGGGTCAGGTCGTACCATGTCGGAGGGTTTGAAGGGGTTCCCCTGGCCGCTGATGCCGCCAGAGATACTGAAGCCGAGGCCGGGGTTCTTCTCTATCCTCACACACAGCTGGGCAGGAAGAGCAGAGAGAGAGAGAGAGAGACAGCTGGAAGTGAAACGCATGCACGGCGAAAACTGCAAAGAGCAAACAAACACGAGGAGGAGGAGGAGGAGGAGGAGGAGGAGGAGGAGCGATTCGGCTGCTATCTGGAACAACCAGGCCACAAATAACGCCGCCAGTGTTTTGCTGTTCGGCACAATGGGAAGCTATCTCTTGCAACGAAGGGGGGGGAAACAAGAAAAACATAAAAAACCCGGAGGCCGGCCGCGGTGCAGGCTGGTGCACATGACTTCACGTCCCTTTCTAAACTGGAACGGCGGTTTCTGGTTGCGACTCTGGCTCGGTTTCAGCACAGACTGTGGCTCCGTGGCGGCTAAGTTACATAATTATCTCCACGTTTTATCAATATTAGCTGCTTGTTTACTGCAACGACGCCGTAAAAAGAAAAACAATCTCACTAGCTTCTAGGGAAATATACTAGTACTCTTGAAATAAGACAAATGTAACATGCAAGTAATTTGTCAAGAAGATATTGGAGCTTTTTTTTTATTGAATAATTCCTTAATATTGATGAAAAAGTACAGATTATTTTACTTATAACAAGATATTTTTTCCACGTCATACCTGACACATTCTGCCAGGGAAACAGTATTTTTTCATCAATATTGATGAAGTATTGACTTGAAACAAGCTCTTAAAAGTTACTTTAAGTTGGTTTCTGTCTTATTTCAAGTGTACTGAGATTTCTGAACCAGAAAATACTTGGGTAAGATTTTGTGTTTTTGCAGTGATGTTAGTCAAACTTTCTACTCAATTATTGGTCTAGTTTCTAGAGCAAATATGTCAGTACACTTGATATGAGATAAAACTAACTTACAAGTAACATGTTAGCAACACATGTGAGCAAATAATTCCTTAACATTAATAAAAAAAAAAAGTATGAATCCCACTAGCTTTCACTTATAACATGACATTTTTCTCCTTTTATAAGTGAAAGAAATCCACCAGGGGAATTATTTACATTAAAAGTTTACTTTAAGTTAGTTTTGTCTTAATTCAAGTGTAATAACATATCTGCACTAGAAACTAGACCTAAATTACTTGGTAAGATTTTGTGTTTTAGACCAAAATATCAAATATTTTGGTCTAAACATCTTAGTACACTTGAAATAAGATAAAACTTAAAAGTAACTTTTTAACAAGATATAGGAGCTAAGAATTAAGCAAATAATTCCTTAATATTAATAAAAAAAAAACATACTAATTCCACAGGGACTTTTTACTTATAACATTTTTCAATATTAATTAATTATTTACACAAAACGAGATCCTATATCTTCCTAAACAGTTGCTTTATAAGTTAGTTTTGTTTTAAATCACATATGCTAACATATTTGCACTATAAACGAGACCAAATATACTTGGTAAGACTGACTTTATGTTGTTGCATCAAAGTCTGCTTGGGAAAAATCAGCCATTTTTGTATTGGATGAATGCAAACTAATTGTGCTTTTCCTGTGTGCTTAGCAGCAGAACAAGCACAGCCTTCCATACCTGCTCTTGGAAACCATCCGTGCTTTTCTGGCCTTTCGTCTGCAGCAGGCAGCGGGCGCTCTGAGGCCGGGGGTTGGTGTGGGTCGCCATGACGGCCTGGTTGCTGTGGGTCATGCCTTGATTGACGTGGTACTGCGGATTGGTGGCCGGCTGGTGGGAGGTGTGGGGGTTGTACTGAGATTGGTTTCCAGAGGACTGCAGCGCCATGGGCAGGCCGCCGCTGGGGTACGCCTGGCCGGGGGAGGGAAGCCCTGAGGAAAACACAAAACACAAACAAATAAAAAGTTTGGTTTCTTATGTAAATGTCTGGGTTTCCCCCAGAAAACCTGCTAAGTTGGCAGGAAATTTGAAAATGTGACCAGGTAGTTACTGGAAAACATTATTGGCAATACTCAAACGCCAACTATTTCTTTCTTAAGACTTTTTTTTTTTTAAAGACTTTTAAGAAATCAGTTGACTTCATATTGACTTAAATACAAAGAATGTTGGACTTTTAACATGATTTCTTAATGTGTTCCTGATTACAAAACCATTCAATTTCCTTCCACATCACAAATGTGAAGTATTGTGCATTCACTAAATTACAAATACTTCATCAATACGGCTGCATGTTAGAAAAGTCAGAGGATATTGATACGTTTCACTGCAAAACACAAAAAGTAACTTTAATGTAGCGTCTAGTGCAAATATCGTTGTTCATTTGGAAGAAGAGAAAACTTACTCACAAGTAACACTTTTGAACTTGTTTTAACTAAATAATTCCTTAATATTGATGGGAAAAGTGCTTGTCCTATTAGCAGGTTATTTCACTTATGACAGGGGTAAAATGTCTCACTATAGCTGAATTAATCTGCCAAAGATCACCAGTATTAAAGACTTATTCACTTTAAACCAGCTCGTCTAGCTTAATGAAAAGTTAGTTATAAGTTAGTTCTCTTAGTTCAAGTCAGATATTTGCACTAGAAACTAGATTAAAAACACTTCATAAGGTTTTGTGTTTTTGCAGTGCTGATTTTAGGCACAAGTGGGGAAAACGCCTTGAAATAAGAGATCAGCAATAAAAACGAACCTATTTTAACTAAATAATTTCTTAATATTGATGAAAAAGTCCCTGTTCCATTGGCAGGTTAATTCACTTGTTACAAGACATTTTTCCCTTGTTATAAGAAAAATAATCTACTAGTTTTTTCAAATCAAATCAAATCAAATTTTATTTGTATAGCACATTTCAGCAACAAGGCATTTCAAAGTGCTTTACATCATAAACATAA
>CAEGAE010007176.1:0-21332 GCA_903067095.1 Girardinus metallicus
TATATATATATACATATATACACAGCACAGCTAAGCTAACATGTTAGAGCTGATGGGAAAATGTAAGGCAGAAATTTGCCTCAGTTGATTAATCAATCTTTATTTGCAAAGGCAGCTAACACAAACAAGCCTCCTTCACCACGAGCAACTTAAATAAAACACACAAACACACGCGCATGCAAACATAACAGACATTTTAGATAAGCTTGTACAAAGTTCTAAATAAAAACTTAGGAAACACTGAAGAGCTCATAATACAAGGAAATAAAAGTAAGAAAATAATAAAGTAAAGGACCTCTAAATATATTACAAACAAGTGAGCTCAAAAAATAGGAGAAAATAGGAAAGAAAAGGAAAGAAATAAAAAGCTACAGAGTTAAGAAAATAAAACTAAACCCCATATGTAAATATATAATAACATATATATATATATATATATATATATATATATGTTTTATATTTTACCCGTTAGTGGAAGAAAATAAAAATCCCCTAACTAATTTAGCATTATATTGATAAAAATGTTATGTCTATTAATTTGCAAATTGATAACTTGTTTGGGATTGTGCTCATTTTTCAAAATTAATTAACTTTTTAGCTATATTGGACTATAATAAACAGGAAACCACAGAGTAGAATTAACTGAGTGAGATCTGGCATAGATTTAATTCATCATTTATTATTTTCAATAAGGATCTTGTAAATAAACAGCTGCTCTCATGACAGGAACAAAGAATAGATTAAATAGAATAGAACATTGTTACACTCTTTATTCTCAAAATGTTTCTCAAACTTATTTTGTAACCAAAAGTTGCAAGTTTTCAAATAAGTGTGCAAAAATAATGCTGGAAAAGGTCTGACAAACTAATAAACCGTGTTATTTTCTAAACCAGTTTATTATATTATGTATGTACTGTGTAGCCACTGATGGTTTTTGATATGGGCGACATGGGCAACTGCCCAGGGCAGCATCTCGTGGGGGCGTTTCAGACATATGCAAATGTGTGTCATGATTAGTAGTTTAACTCAAATTTCAAGCTTTTCATTTATTATCTAACTAAAAATAGTGTTTCATAACAACCTTTATCTATGAAGTTCCTGAGAAACATCGTTTGTAAAACAAACAAAAAAAGATTCTTCCTTCATCAACATGAACAAAAAAATAACCAAAACTTTATAGTAATTATATCAAGGTGGCTGAAATACACCAAAACCAAACGGTTGGATGCACTTTAACTTGCTGTTGTTGGAGGAAGTGGGAGGCGGGGCTAAGGCATCTTCCTTTATTGCTATTTGTTTGTCGATGAGCGTTTCAGTGACTGTAGCATCTAATACTACAGCCTGACTGAGCCATCTGATGTCCGCCGGGGCCCTCCTGACGACGGGAACACAGGGGCCGCCCTAATGGCCCTCGCTCCGCAAACACAAATCCTCTCATGTGGATTTGACGCAACAAAAGATTAGCGCAATTTGCAAACATACAGCTGAGTTCAAAGGCACAGGCCTCTTCCTTCCCTGCCCTCGTTTGCATGAACACCTTTCAGGCCTTCAGCAGCAGCAGCTAGAAATCCCAAATTCACTCACGCAAGTTGAGGCGCCTGACACTGACAGAGGAGGAAAACGTTTCTCTGTACCACAAACAAACCCACACAATCAGGCTGGAGGGAGTTTTATCGCCATTAAAGAGATCTGAAGCGTCTTCTGATCATATCAGGAATAATAGGTTTCTTCTGTTACAGCAGATGAGTAAAAATAAGTCAATTAAAAGTGTAACTAAGTAACACAGGTGGAAGATTTTTCTGAAAGTTACAAAAATAAGTTAAAGTAAGTTTAGAATGTTTAAAAGCATCTGGTTATTTTTCCCTCCTTCAGACTTTCTCGTTGAATTTTAATGTGAAAATCTTGACGTTTTTTCTTTTTCTTCATTAAGTTTCCTGTCCAGTTTTCAAAAAGCAGAAAGCCGAGAGCGAAACGGGGATCAGGCCCAAAAACGTACAACTATGGAGAGGAATCCAGCCGAAACCTGAAACTGGAGGAGTTTAACTTCACTGGATCGAAATGTAGACGACAGAACATAAAAAACATGCTTAAAATATTATCAGACCAATAAAAAATATAGAGAGAAATGCATAATTCTAGGCTTAATGAAAATTTCTTTCTTATTAGAAGGTATTTGTAATCCGACAAACATGCCGGATGGCATGTGATTATTTACTGAAATTAGCAACATGAACAGCAAAAACACAAAATCTTACCAAGTATTTATTTATATCAAATATCTTGAGAAACAGATGTGCAAGTAACTTTTCAGTGAGACGTAGAAACTTGATTAAATCAGTAGAACTGTGATTAAAAAGTTAAAGTTCCACTGACAGAACTAGCACGTTACATTTTATATTAATCTGACAGTGGAACTAGTACTTTTTATCACAATTAAAGAATTATTAAACAATAATTCAGCTCTTATATTTTGCTGAAAAGTTACTTGTAAGTTAGCTTTGTCTTATTTTAAGCGTATGAAGATTTTTGCACCTGATACTAGAACAAAATACTCGGTAAGATTTAGTGTTTTTGCGGTGTGTATTTGATCACTGAATTAAATCACACATATATAAAACACACACACAGACACACTCCTGCTCCATGAAGACTCAAACGGGTTAGCTCAGCTCTCGGTGCTTGAAGCTAACCAGGCCTCTCTCTCAGACAAACATGTCATTTTGTCCTCAACCAGTAAAACTCCACGCATTTCTCTAAATGTCTCATCCCAGCGGGGCTCTGGGTTCTGCTAGGGTGGAGTCTGAAGGAACTCCACCCTAGCAGAAATCCGAGGTGTGCGCACTGAAACCAAACCACGCCCCGCATCCCCATGAGGTCCCTGGGGGCCCTTAAATGAGCAGGGCCTCGGGGCTTCCAACCCGGCGTTGCACTCTGGCCTGAGAGAGCGGCGTTATCACATCCCGTGGGATTTGTATTTTTTTTTTTTTTTTTTTTAATTTTCCTAAAAGATTTTCATCCGACCTGACTTGGGAATATGAGCTCTTCGAGCCCCGACCAGCGCCTGGAGCATCTGCTCAGCGCCGTGGAGAGCGAGTTCCAGAAGGGCAGCGAGAAGGGAGACGTGACGGAGCGGGACATTAAGCTGACCCTGGAGGACGCGGAGCTGTGGAACAAGTTTAAAGAGCTGACCAACGAGATGATCGTCACCAAGACTGGGAGGTAGGTCTGAGGGGCGCAGGCCGCGGCGGGGATTGGAGGAAAACTCTTTATGCAAACATTGTTTTTTATTATTTTTTATTCTAACATAACACATAACATTCAGAGATCTTAAACGGTTTAGAGAAACTCAACCAGTCTGACCTGTGTCCCCAGGAGGATGTTCCCGGTCCTGCGGGTCAGCGTGTCCGGCCTGGACCCGAACGCCATGTACTCGGTGCTGTTGGACTTTGTTGCGGCGGACAACAACCGCTGGAAATACGTGAACGGGGAGTGGGTCCCCGGCGGCAAGCCGGAGCCGCAGAGCCCCAGCTGCGTCTACATCCACCCGGACTCCCCCAACTTCGGGGCGCACTGGATGAAGGCGCCCGTCTCCTTCAGTAAGGTGAAGCTCTCTAACAAGCTGAACGGCGGAGGACAGGTGAGGAGGGAAAAGAAATGAAAAAAAAAAAAAAAAAAACAACAACAAATCTTTTATTGCAATTTATTTGTTACAGGTGTGATTTAAAAAAAAAAAAAGGAAGAGAAAAGCTAAATGTTACCCAGTAGGGATTCAAGTTTGTGAGCAAGTTGACCTACTGGAGATTTTTTTATGCAAATGCTCAAATGGAGAATTTGTGCCTTAAAAATCGGCACTAGTTTTTTTGCTCTCAGTTTTTATTTAAGAACTTTGACATGTAGTTTTACATATTAAGTTCTACAAATACAAGTGGTATTAAAAAAAACTACAAATCAAGCATCAGGTTGAAGCATCAGCTTAAAACAAATCACTATCCCAAAGAGAAAAAAGAGAAAGTGAAACAGAAACAACAGACCAGAAGACCTGTATTTCATCTAGTTTCATTGTCTTCAAGGAATTAAAGTAATCGATAAGAGGCTGCCATACTTGAAAAATTGTTAAATCTACACCATTTAAAATTTTTGATTACTTTTATATAACATTGGTTTCCTTACTTCAGTTTAATAAAAACTTTGCACACCTATCAGATGAGTAACTATGATGTTTCCGTAGATCATGCTGAACTCTCTGCACAAGTACGAGCCGAGGATCCACATCGTGAAGGTCGGAGGAATCCAGAAGATGATCAGCAGCCAGTCGTTCCCTGAAACCCAGTTCATCGCCGTTACCGCCTACCAGAACGAAGAGGTCCGTTGTGCCCACAACCATTAACAAATAAAGTTTGTCCCAATACTACGAAATGTTTTGTAAGGTATTCTGACATCTTTGTTCTTTTCCAAAGATCACTGCTCTAAAGATAAAGCACAATCCCTTTGCTAAAGCTTTTCTGGATGCCAAAGAAAGGTATGGAGTGCTTTACCTTACATGACAGAACAACAGGTCTGGAAACTAATTCTTCAAACACATGACGTACATGAAGACTTTGTTCTAATAAGGTTTAGTAGACATGAATTCTTAAAAATAAAAATGTTTTATTTCAGTCTTTGTCTTTCGTATTATCAATAGATGTCTGTACATAGTCATGTCATGTTTGGCGTTTTATCCAAGGAAGGATCTGATGGAGTATTTCCATTTTAGGAGTGACCATAAAGACGTGTCCGACCACAGTACAGACGGCCAACAGTCCGGCTATTCTCAGCGTACGTTTCCTGTTGTCTCTTCAGACTCAACATCTTCAAAATGTTGAGAAAGTTGAAAGTGAACATCAACGAGATGTTAATGATCTGAGCTATAGATTGATGGCTTTGTGCTGGTCTTTCCTCTGCAGTTGGAAGTTGGTTCCTCCCAGGCCAGAGTCCCATCTGCTCCAACAACAGCCCGCCTCAGTTCAGCAGCACGGCTAGCCACCCATCTGGCTCATACTGTGAGCGCTACTCCAGCCTGAGGAGCCACAGGGCGGCTCCATACCCCAGCCACTACCCCCACCGGAGCTCCAGCACAAGTAAAACCTTGGAATTCCCTCAACAGAACGTTGCGATTGAACACTGTCGGGATGTAAAGAGGAGAGTTTGCTTTCACTTCCTTGTTCTCACTTCCTTTTCAGACAACTACATGGACAACAACTCTGGGACTCTGCCGACCCACGACAGCTGGTCCGCCCTCCAGATTCCCAACTCCACAGGGATGGGCACTCTTTCTCACACCACCAACTCCACATCTAATTCTAGGTGAGACTCTTAAACGTTGTAGTTCTGTCGTCTACATTTTGATCAAGTGAAGTTAAAGAGACTGCATCAGTCAACTAACTTCTTCATCTTGCCCATAGTCAGTACCCCAGCCTTTGGTCGGTGGCCGGCACCACACTCACCCCTTCGGGCTCCTCCTCCAGTTCTGTACCCGGAGGTCTGACCTCCCAGTTCCTGAGGGGCTCCTCCTACACGGGCTTGACCTCCTCCCTACCCGTCTCCTCACCGTCCACCATGTACGAGCCCAGTCTGAGTGAAGTTGGAGTTGGGGACCCCCAGTTCGAGAACTCCATCGCCAGGCTCACGGCGACGTGGGCGCCTGTAGCTCAGAGCTACTGAGGCCTTGCTTCCTGCCTGGCCTTGAGGTGTGGTACGGACTAAGGTACAGCGATGTCCTGCCAGGATTCTCGTGAAAAAAAAAGATAAAAATTTATCATTTATTTCAGTTTGTTGAAAAAGACACAACTCAGACCAAGTTCACGGTTGTACATTATGTTTAAATAGACTAATTTGAGAAACACGGTGCAATGAGTACAACAATCTGCTTTCTAACAGCCAACAAGATGTTTGTTAGGCATGACTTCTAAGTGAAATAAGAGATCTTCTGGCACCCTTTCAGTATTGGCCTGTGTATTGAATTATAGCAGGCACAGACTGGGTCATTTGTGCAATCTGTAGCCCATTGCCAAGTGAGGCAATGCTACTTTTGGGAAGGAGCAAACTCACTTCATCAGTAGACAGATCTGCGCTTCGGGTTTTGATTGCAAAGTTGCTCTTAGGCTTCCAAATGATTTCCCATCATGTTCTCTAATATATTCTGTTTTTGTTCTTAACCCTAAAAGATGAAAAAAAAAAAAATTCCACTAACAGGAAAATGTACATGTGTGTATATAGAGTAAATTAATGTGTGTATTTGCCCTTTACGAACGTTTCCAAAGTGCCTTCAGATTGCTGGACTAGAACGAGTCCCACGCCTGTACATAAGCTTTCTATTTCTATTTGAACTTGCTGCAAGTTTTTATTTATGTCATTTAATAATAAATTAAAAAATATCTGCTTTCTCAAATGTGTATTTGTCTGTTTTGTTTTTCGTTTTTGGGAACTATTTTTAAGTCGAATCAATGAAGTGTAGTGACTGGGAAAGTGAACTCACCCTGTTAAAAAACAAACAAAACAGTTTTTTAATGAAAATGAGATGTGGATTAATAACTTCAGCATTTCTTCCACACCTGATTGACGTTTGATCCCGAACAAGTCAACAGAAAATCAAGCAAATCTGTTCGAACGAAAACATTTCAAAAGGGGTTAAAATGCAGCTTGAAAAGTACACACACGCTGGAACTGAAACTTTTTAAAACACTTTGACTGAATTTAAGAATTTAGTGTTTAATTGGAGTCAAAAAGGTTCTACACCTTCAGTTGGCAATATCTGCCTTCTCTACAATTCAATACAAGTTTATTCCATTCGGTTCCGGGATAGCACAGGAAACAATGCAACGTGATAAAAACAAAGCAACTGTCGTTTCAAACAAAGGTTTTCTAGCTACAGGCTAATTTGCAAACCCAGTCTTTGAGTAAATTGTGAGGACTGATTTTACCCACAGCCTTCAGGTGGCTCTGTAGATTTCCACTTTGTCTCACATAATAAATTCCAGTTCAGTTAAATATGTTTTATTTTATGTATTAATACTCAGTTCCATCTATATAAAGTTGGAATCTATTCATATGAGTTTAAGCTCATACGAAATCAAAAATAAATGAAGTTATAAAATCATTATTTTGATTTCATTTCTTGTTCAGAGCTCAGAGCAGTAGAGACATGAACTACAGTCTGACAGCAGACAACTCCTTCAGGTTAACCGTGCTTCTTATTCACTATGAACAAAGCATGATTTCACAATAGATACCAGTTATTCTTCTGTTGAAATTCAGATGCTTTGGGGTATTTTTATTTTTTTTACCCAAAGTCGGTTTTATTACTGAACAAGTGTTTGTACTTAACTGGTAGAAGTTAACTCAGACAGCAGAGACAAGACTGGTAAAATCTGTTTTCGTGTCGGTGACTGACTGTTGGACCAAAACAAGGCATCACATCAAGCAGATGGAGACCAACAACCAATAAAAAAAACATGGAACAGGAACCACATAAAGTTAAAGTTTCATGTCTGTGTGGTATTTGTTTTAACATTGACCATCAATTAGTCAAAATATGTTAATTCAAACATGTCAATTTATTTTATTTTATTTTATTTCCATTTTAGCTGAAACATCAAACCTTTTGTATCTCAAGAGCCTTTGATAATGCAAAAATATTGCTCATATTTCGCAACTGAAATTATGTGTGTAATTCCTGTTTGCACCACCAGAGGATTATCTACAAAAATTCAAAAATATAACAAAACGAAGATCAAACATTTACTGAAAGAAGGTGTCTTCTTTTCCACTGGCTTTATTACTGCACAATTTGACATTTCAAAAATAAATTTGCTTTACTGAAACAAGCCAGTTCTGAAAAAAACTCATTTTTAGATAAAAAAGTTTTGGCACTAGGAGGAGGCGTATTTTTGGCTGTACGAAATTTGTCACATGATCAACAACCGGATGTTGCCGCTGGTACAAGCCACGAAGAAAAAGACGACAGGAAGTGGTAGGAGGATGAAGAAGCACAGCAGCTGCGAAATTGTGGGCTTTTTTTTTTTGTCACCAGTGGAGTATTGACAAAGTTTTGCACACATTCATAACGTAAATGCAGCTGGAGACATAACCTGACTGTAGCCCAGAATCATCTGTGGAAAACCAAACTGGTGCTTTTGTGTGTTTTTGTACAACCAGCTAAGACCTGGTTCCAGAACAAACCCTGACCTTGCACTGGGACCAGTAGGTGTAGAAAAGCCTCCTGAGGTCAACGTTCAAACAAGAAGAGCAGGTTTGATTAAACAGGAGCTGTTGAAGGGATCTGCAGCGAGCTCCTGTTCTAATTTTAAAACCCATGGCTTTCGTGTCGTGGCGCAAGTCTCACTTTTGCCCCTGTGCAGCAAACCTCAATCACCAAACTTTTGGCCCCGCTTTATGAGCTTTCCTTAAATAATGGCGGCAGCAAGGCCACGCTAAGTGGGACTCGACTTCTCCGACATGTGACCGAAATGAAAGAGTCCGGTTACAGAAGTCCGCTGGATGGTGCGTCGCAATCACTGGCACCCTTTTGTTACAATCTGCATTCTGGTGCGACGTACGGCCAGCGCGCTCAGATCCGCATGTAGGAGAACATGGACCCAAAACATCAGCATGTTATCAGACCCAGGTGTTGAAAACGTTAGCACAGGGGTCTGAAATGATACAATAACAAGTGCAGGTCAGCCTTACCACTGGCAGACAGAACACCAAATTCAGAAGACTGTCCAAACTTTTATGTGGATAACATAATCTAAACCACAGACTGGAGTATAAGGTCGCTCTATGCACTGAAGTCTCTTGTGTTTGTAGTGTTCATAAGTCAACGAAGACGTCTTTTGAGATTAGGAGCCAACTACCTGAGGAGAGACGAGAAATCAAAAATGATTTGAGTTTCCAGTCAGTTGGTTGATTCAGCTCATGCCTGAGGCCTGGCTGTGCCCTCATGATGTCTGGGTGTGATGCATGGTTGTGTGCCAGGCTGACGGAGTCTTGGATCGGTGATGGAGTGGTCCTCACCAAGGTGCAAATGAAGACTTGAGGGTCACAGGGCCACAGGCAAACAGTAATGAAACAGCAATGTGACCTGCAGCTGGCAGGGAACCTCCTGAGCAGAGCAAAGGTCCAGTCATGAACTTATCCACTTCACTGCAATTCACACTCAGGCAAATTGTCCCTTTGAGCTTCCACAACGTACAGAGGTGTTCTTTGTTCATCTGTTAGACATAATATGATGAAAAACAGAGTTGAATTACTTAGCCAGAAGCTAAAAAAGTAGGGATGCAGGATATTGTATTTTTCATAGGTATCTGATATGCCGATATAACTCATTTGGTTGATAACCGATAGCAATACCAATATTTTTTCCTATACCTACTTACTGAAACTATATGACTTTCTATACTATGGAGTTAAAATACTGCATTATCTTTGTCAATTTAGCCTGCTATCAAAAGCTAATGCTAAAAAGGAGGTTGAAAATGATGTAACGCTTTCAACTTGTATTACGTTCAATGTCAAATTTAATCATGACATCTGCTCTCTAAGACAATGACAACCCTCAAACAGTGCACATTTGTAAATCTTCACAATATTAACTCAACCTGTTCACAAGCAACAAGCGAAAAGCACATCAGTCGTGCATTAACACTTAACAGTTTCTTATGAAGTTGTGCTGTGTAGCAGGCACCACTGTCACTGGTTTGTGATATAAAAACAACGCCTTTTATATCAATGAATTATTTTTGACAGATTGGCCGATGTCCGATATAAAATTTTACAGCTAATAACGATCTATACCGGTACCACGCTGATAATATTGTGCGTCCCTAAAAATAGCGTAAAGAAGTTTGAATTTGATTTATTTTTCTCATACAACGTCAAGTGTGGCTGAGCTAGCTAAAATAAGCTCATTTTTATTGGTAGCCTCTTTGGCAGTTGTTAAAGCCAAAATTAAAATCAATCATCAATTACGAATACACAATAAAATTGAAATAAATGATACATTTTATAAGCAAAGAAAAGCGGAGCCATTTTTGATGCAGTGTGCTCTGATGTTAACTCTGTTTAAACCAGTTCCTTAACTGCCTCTTAAAGCTGTTTAACATGCGACCTTCTCTTACGGTGAGTGGAACAATGTTCCAGATGTTTCTGCCTCTGACTGAAACGTCTAGAGGGAACCTCGCAGTCTCCTCTGACCACAGACTTAGTGGCTCTACCAGAAACACAATTTTACAAATTCCCCCCAATGATGTTGGTGCAAGTCCATGGAAAACAGCCCTCAACATGTGAGATCATTCATAAATTGTTTAATCACTGCCCTGGTGCAAACTATTGATAAAAAAACTAGAATATCTATTTGCCCTTGAATAAATGATTATCAGATTACTTCACTCATCTCTTGTTGTTCATTTGAAACCTCTTTGTGTGTGCGTGTGTTTGCGTGTGTTTATGAACAGTTGCTGTGTTTGCTGACGGCCTTTGCTCAGCCTGGAGCGGTAAACAGGTCCTGCTGGGCCCTGGGCCCCCCCAGGCCTCCCCTCCAGTCTTCACAGTTACAGTTTGTGTTGACCTGAAGACCCAGATCTCCTCCGTACGCCTCAACCTGCAGCCTCTGTTGGCCTTCAGTAATTGACAGTTAGCGTTTGCTCAATGGTTGCCTCTGCATCTTTGGAAGTGTGTGTCCTGAGCACACGATCCAGAGTGTGCCCTGCGTCGCACCCAGCTGTGGAGGACAGGAGGAGAAGTCAGGATGGGCCGACTTGGAATGAAATGTTTTTGCAGAATGTAATATTTGTGGTTTTTCACTACAGAATTCGGCGTCTGAATCCTAAAATGCCATCTTCGGGCTGCCGTTCCCTCACATACCGCCTTACACCTCCCTTCCCCTTCGCTTCCAGGAATATTCCGTCAGATATTCCTGCTGTAGAGGACAGAACGGCAAACATGGTGATTGTGACGGTGAGTCACATTGTGCACAGGGCCTTTTGGTTGATTTACGAAGGGAAAACAAGTCGGCCAGTCGCTGCAGCTGCAGGGAGGTGTATTTGCAGACTGCCCACCTCGCCCGCTCCAGGACCCTCATCTCTGACCCTCTGATGTCTGTGTGTCTTTGTTAATGAAGAAATTCTGGTACCTGGGTGAGACATTGCTCTCAGCTGAGCAGACTCTGGCTGCTCTGTGCCCTCAGCCCGTGAGCAGTCCTACTGCCGCCCTGCCCAGCCACAGAAAACCCTCCGGGCCTCCGGCCTGGACTTTCCTCACACTTATTTGAAGCTCTGAATAGAACCACTGGAAATCCAACAAAACCAAAGAAAAAAAATCTGATACTTCATTGTCGGAGTGAACCAAAAATTTCATAATGTCTACTCTCTCAATTTATTAAAATCAAAGATATTTTATTTATCTCAAAGGGAAGTTAAATGTCCTGTTAGCTCATGTCATCAGCTCATTGTAAAATGATGAAGGATTTATATTAAAAACATCAAAATATAGTAAATCCCATTTTAAACCTCGTTCTCAGTGACACTGAGGCTCTTCAGGACTTCATTATACGTCATGTTACATCTCTAGAACTTGTATTTACACCTCTCAAAGATTTGGCTTTTGATTGGATTGCTACTTGAAAAGTTGTGAAAAACTCTAACCCCGAGTAAACATGTTCACATCCTCGCCAGTGGTGGCGCTGCACCAAGAATCACTGAAGGAAACAACACAAAAACCTCTAAAGAAGGAACTGAGCGCAATTTCCTTCTTCACAAAAATTAAGTGGTGATAGGCAGGATTTCTCTTGAGTCATTGTTAAAAGACAGTCAGTAATTTCTCCTGCGAACATTAGACACGCACGTTTGGTTTGGCTGTGTTTACCCAGAATGCCCTGCGGTGTAGTCCACTTCCTGCTTTTGGAGCGGTCTCCAGTCTGCTTGTTGTTCACGCACATGTTTTCAAACTGAAACAAGAGTTCACTTCAGCCGAACCGATTCCCGGACTAGAGTTTCCTTTTTGATCTGTATCAACGTTCGATTGTGCATTCACACCAGCTCTGCCTGGTCCGCTTTAATCAAACTACGGTTCGTTTTTGGAGGGGCAGGTGTGAATGTGCAATTGAACTCTGATGCAGATACAGTTTCAATATCTTTATCACAATTACGAACGAAAAGTGTGCCGTACTTGGCGCTCTGTTTAAAGTGTCCAGTTTCACCATGGTAACCTGCGTTCTACAGATATCCAGTCTCCTGTTGAACACCAGAGGCTCCGGAGCTGGCTGTTTGAGGAGTGCTTTTGAACTACATGAGCAATTTCACACATTAGGAAGAGTTGCTAGCCAGCATAAGCTAATGTATGTTTCCTCCAGTCGCTGCAGTGATGGTGACAGCCTCTCACCATGCTGACATGCCCTGTCCACTGCTCAGTGGACGGTCACACAACCAGACAAAACTTGTCTGCAAACTGGAGCTCTGTGATGTAGCATTTAGCAGAGGCTCATGATATCCAGCATGACTGAAGAGAGGGAGAGACTGGGTTTTCACTGATCTGTGTTAGCATGCTGCTTCTCCTCATTGTCCACACCAAAGATTAAGGTAGCTGAGTGAAGCTGACACCCCACCCACATAAAAAAAATGGACATCTTGCCTTGTGACCAACTAACACAAAATTCATGCTGTAGCATTTTTCTTCTAAATTGTTCAATTTCAATTTCACACTGATTTAGTGTAAATGGGTCACATGACCCAGAAGCTATAGAAGAAAAATACTAAATTTTGACAAAGAAATGCTAAAAATGATATCAAAAAGGTTCAAAGGCAATAAAAATGAGTGTACCTCATCTCTCCAGTCTAGAACAGTTTCACACTGATTTTGAGTCAATAGGGAACATGACTTGGAAGCTATTGAAGAAAAAATATATACTTTCTAATATTACAATTATTAAAAATATTGAGTATGACTTAAAAATTCACTAGAGAACAGTGCGTCTCGTGTAACAGCATGAATTTTGTGTCAGTTGGTCACGAGGCGAGATATCCATTTACATTTGTTTCTTAGGAGTGTTTGGTTCGGCAATTTGTTGACAGTCCCTAAGTGAACCTCCGAGCGCTTGAGGAGGGAGCGGTAGAAAACGGCTGGCCGAAAATAGCGTTCATAAATCGGATCAACTTTGAGCTAGGCGCCGCTCACTCCGTGGATATCGGAATATCCAACTTGAAAACAACTTCGCTGCGGTAGTTTTAACGACACAAACTTGCACTAACGAAGTAGTCCACTCTGGTTTGTCGTGGAGCAATATCGGGGGCTGGTGACGTCATCGGCCAAAATTATAACTTTTAATATCTCATAAGGGAAAGCTGCACAAACGACAATTTTAACGGCACAAAACTGCACAAACGGAGCACTAACTAAGTAGGCCACTTTGGTTTGTGTTGGAGCACCATGGGGGGGGGGGTGAACTCTGGATGACCTAAAAAACATCATTTTTAATATCTCAGAAACCAAAGCTGCACAAGCAGAGCACTAACCAATCAGACTATTTGCTGGATTGTTTGACGTGGGTGGGGTGTCAGCTTCACTCGGCTGATTAAGCTGCCGTGTGTGGATAAGTTCAGCTCTCAGTTGCAAAAAGAGAGCTGAAGTCACCCTTTATTGAAGTTTCACAAATCAGATAAAGGTTTCACAAACCACAAATATTCTGCTATTAGAGCAGAATAATTTAGTCCAGGCTTGAAGAGTCTAGGTGTTGTAGTTTTGGAGCTGGAGCAGATCTTGTGTGGTCTACATGCAAAGATGGGCTGAAATTGCCCTCCTGTTACTGAAGTTTCACAAACATGGTTTTTAATATTCTGCTGTTATTGCAGAGTAATGTAGTCCAGGTTTGGAAGAGTCTAAGTGTTGTAGTTTTTTTAACTAGAGTAGATTAAAGATGATTTAGGTAGTGAAAAATTAGATGGAATCGCCCTTTAGTCATGTCCCGAATCGGAAGCTGGAATCGGAAAGAAACTTAAGCTTCGTCTAATTAATGAGGTTTTTTTTAAAGAAGCCTTTTTATGCCATTTTTTTTACGTTACAGTAATATTGTGAGGACGGCCTGATCTCACCTGATTTACACATCAATCATATTCCTTCATTTTCCTGATTACTGATTGAACTCCAGAGGACAGCCAGTTCCTTAGATTTTCTCTATCCATCCCCTGACTTTTCAACAGCCTTTCCTCTGATTGGTTGACGTGTTCTTTAGTGTTCATATTTGATGTTTTAGTTTAAGGTTGAGCAGTTAAAAAGAAAAAGAAAAAAAAAGTACAAAATTAGTAAAAATAAATAAATAAAAATAGAAAAGGGAGATCTGATTGCTGCGTTCCACAAGTTTGACTTAATGAATTTGGATTATGTGGCCAAAAGCTTGGGTGCCTTTGATCTAAAGTATTTAATTTTGTAAAAATAAAACGCTGCATTTTTCTACCTTCAATTTGTTAAGACATTTAAAATATTGCATAAACCTTCTTGTCTAATTTCAACAGCCATATTGTGGTTGTTGAAAGTCTGAGTATTTGAATTCAATAAAGTCAATTCATTAATACTTTATTGATCCCAGACCACTCCATCTCAGACTCAATTTAAGATATGTAGGAAAATACCGCCCTCTTGTGGCCAAAAGTGTTCATTTCTGGCCTTTTAATGTTCTTTCCCTTTGCACTAGCAGATAATTTCTATTTCCCCATGAAAAGAAACTTCCATCTGTTACTTACATGTAGAATCTCCTCTCATACAAAATGTCCAATTAGCTTTTGGAAACAATTTAATCATAAAACAAAGCTTACTGCCATGTGTCTTGGTTTGAGCATTCAGATTTATTAGTCGTTAAAACTACAAAAAGCCACAGGAAGTACAGACTTTAAAGGCACTTTGAGTTTAAATTCCTTTATTAAAAAAAAAAAAAAAGCAGATATCTTTAAATATCAGACATGTTGCAGAGAGAAAATGCTGTGTTGACATGTACCAAACACACTCTCCAGCAAAACAAACACATGAATCTAAACATTTAAGACGTGGAAGTCAAATATACCGCATCCATTAAAGAGATGATGTTTCAGCGCTCGACGACGGCTACAACAGGAAGCAGGAAGTGAACTTCAACAGCAACTCTCAGCTGAATTTGGCTTTAGAGAAATCCATCTCTGGGTGCTGGGCCATGAACCTGCAGAAAGAGGAAAAGTATCTGTGTTTCCATTGACCTTAAAATTGCACAATTTGAAAGTAAATTTTCTGAATGGAAACCCTGCAATTTGTTGAGAAAAAGTTTTGGTGCTAGGATGAAGTGGATTTTTTAGCCATATCAAAATTAGGCTATTTCGCAAAACTGCTATGGAAACGCTTTTTTCACATCAGATGATCAACAACCGAACGTTACTACTGGTGGAAAAGATGAAGAAGATGACAGGAAGTGGTTGGGGGATCACAGCGCGGAATGTTTCTTTACTGACTTCTTGCCTAAACAAACGTATTAGTGTTTGATTTTAATTGCGTCACAATTTTAACGGAAACACAGAAATGGCAAAATTGTGCATTTTCAACTTCAGCGGAATATCGACAAGGTTTAGCGATGGAAGGCCAGCCGGTGAGGACTCACTTCTGCAGAATGTCTTGTTTCTTCTGGTCTTCAGACGTCGGCAGCCCCATAGACTTCTGCCTCTGGTCGTACATCATCTTCTCCACCATCCCACGTGTCTCTCCGTCCAGGTCCGACAGCTGCTCAGCAGGTAACAGAAGAACAGCAGAGGACCGGTGTTACTGGTTTGTGATCCCCGTTGCTTAGCAACAAACAACCCAGCACAGACCGCAGCGCGCTACTGTTTTACCTTTGAGTTCTCAGGGCAGATTTTCTTGGTGTTGATCTCTGGATCCGTGGTAACGATCCTGCTCCACCATTCCATTTTGTTAATCTTCTCCAGGTGGACTGTAACCACTTTGCCGTCGTCGATGAGCCAGGAACTCTCCTCCACCTTGACCTCGTTGAAGAGCTGACCTTCCATAACAGGAGGGTGGCCTTTCAGGCCGACCTTGATGGAGCGACGCTGGATGTCCACCACCACGTCTCGGCCCTTGATGCGGAACTTCACGTCGAAAGGCACGGCAATCTGCAGCAAGGCAAAAAGATCCACTAACTAGTGAAATATACTTACAGAACAATTTTTTTTAAACAGACTCCTAAACTAAAAGTTTAACATTTCACACTCCCTACTTCCTTTGATTGTCCTAAAGCTGTGGTCCACAACCCCTGGGCCGCGGGCCGGTACCGGTCCATGGATCAATTGGTACCGGGCCGCACAAGAAATAATGAAATATTTCCGTTAATGTATTATCTGAATCTGAAGGATCTTTTATTTTGAAAATCCTTTAACCGGATTCTCTCGGTTACGTCTTGCACGCCAACATTGAGCCACTAGCAGCAAAATGAGTAAGAAACAGATCAGATGTCCTTGGAAAGTTTATTTGCTAAAGGAAAAGTCCCAGAGAAGAGACAGGAGGATGGATTTATCCCGGACCGGTAGGTGACTCCCACAGTCCAATCCGCTCTGCATGATGAGCGGCGACCAGCTCGATAATGAGGCAATGAAGCTTCAAACTGCTTCGCCACGTAGAGACCAGGTGTTATTGTCTCATCACTCCCAGACGGACCGTCTCGTTGCAGACAAATAAGCTCAGGGTTCCCATTGATTTGTCTTTATCGAGAGTTAAAATGTTCATGAAAATAAAATGTTGGTTTTTGTGGCGGTTCTGTGGTGGTAAAACGGTTGAGGACCACTGTCCTAAAGGAAACTGTGACACACAGGTCAAGCACAACTGATACACTTACATCGATTTCTGACAGCGTTTGTGTCCATTTGTAGTTAGGAAGGTCCGCTCCGTTTCCTGAGTTAGGCTTCAGTTTGTCTTTGTCCTTCTCGTCCTCCTCTGCGTCCGAGTCGGACTGGATGGAGGAGAAACAGCTTTTAGTTCCACATTATGGAACCGTCTCCTGTTGCATAGACAGGGTTTCTGAACATTCCAGCAAATCACATTTAAGACTTTTTAAGACCTCAAGACTATGATGAATGAAATATAAAACCTGTAACGCAACACAAATGTACACAAGAAAAATCACACAACTCTTGTCACTTTCTTACTTTAGTTGAAGATACTAATTACTGTTCCTTTTAGTCGTCACTCAACCTCCAAATTCAGAGTTTGTGTCACAAGAAATGCTTCTCTTACAGTGCCGTCATCCTGTCCCATATTTTAGCATCAGTCCAATACCAAGTAAATCCAGAACCAGTATCACCAATACTTATTTCAGTGTGATATATGAAACTTCTAACTTCTAGGCGTCTTTTGAATTTTTCCTTTGAATTCATTTTGTTACAGTATACAACACTTTAGACACAGGTGTCTACAAAATACCTTAATAATAATATATTAACAAAATAAACAGAAACAGTAGGAAAAAAAACTAATTTTAGTGAGAGTTCAGAAACTAGAACAGAAAAATAAAATACAATTTCAAGAGCAAATCTGAACGCTTCGATCTTATCACACTGGTATCCATCCAATACCGATACCCACAATGTCAAGCTTTTCTGCACAGAATTCATGTAGCGTCGTATGGACTGGTAACAGAAGTGAGCGAATGGTGAAGACAAACGCTGTCTAAAAGCTAGCAAGATAGCTAGGGTATGTTAGCAGCAGGGGGGCAACTACATACTTTCTGAGGTGTCATTACTACACTTATTGTTGATAAGTGTGTGATAGGTGTGTCTATCAGACATTTATAGCAATATGGAATAAATCGCGTCCCGTTGGTTCAATACAGGGTGGAGACAACAACCACCTGTCATTTTAGGCTAACTTAAGCTAACCTGAATATTTACAACTCTCCTGTTGATACACTGACATTACTTATCTACTGTCTTTCAACCACTTTGAAAAGCTTTTCTTCATCCCTCCAACATCTTTATCCCTCCCCCTCTTCCATTTTGTGCCCCGGAGTTTTTTAGCTCCCTGTTGTCGAGTACACTACTACAATTCAAATTTAACAGAAAAATAAAAATAAATAGATTAAAAAAAATGCGCCTCAGTGTGTTCTCGAAGGGACGCCTGTCCAAGCTACGTGTATGGGAGGGGAGGGGCCCAATCAGTGCTGTTCCTCTGTTATTAATCATTTCAGACACAAACAGCTGTTAAGTACATAAAATGCTGACTAGAAACAAAATTCCCCACATCAAAAAAGTCCCACAAGAAAAAATGACAAACAAAAAAACTACAGTACAAAGAAAATATGAGATTAGATAGTCCTTCCATGACAAAGTTTATGATTAATGTATTTATTTAAGGCACACTTGACTTTTTCTAAATGCCTTAATTTTAGATACATGAATTCTCAAAAAATCTAAATAAATAAATCAATCAACACTTTTTAAGGATGAGTGGACACTCTGATATTAGAAGCCTCTTTATGTCCACTGTTAAAACGCTACAACACTTTTATTCCTCGACTTTGACATGATTCTGAGACTTCTGTTTCATTACTCTTGTTGTTGTTTTGAATGCATTTCTTAATTTTTTCTCCTTTTCTAAAATGTTCATTGATTTTACGTGAAGCAGCTCAGAGCTCCAAAGTGCCGGCCGGCTCACTCACCCCCTTCTCTTTGTCAGAGCTCTTCTCTTCACCTCCTGTGTCATTCTGTGTCTTCTCCTCCTCTTCCTTCTTCTTCTTCTATCGCATATAAAAACAACAACAAACAAGTCAGTCATTTCAGGCAGTGGTTTGGTTGCAGAAGACGACCCAGTGGAAGCGGGCAGGTCAGACCTTGTCCAGCTCAGACTGTAGCTTCTCGGCCTCCTCGTCCGTCAGCTCCTGAATTCTTGGACCGTCCTCGTCCTTCTTCTTCTTCTTCTTCTCCTCCTCGGCGAGCTTGGCACTTCTTTCTGCTTTCTCCTTCTTCTCCTTCTCCTGTTTCATTTGTTTCTCTCTGTGGGCCTTCAGCGCCAGCTTACTGTGGTGGTCGAAGGAGTCTTTAACCAGCTGGAAGCGACGCACGAGTCAACATTTGACAGGCGAATTCATTCGTACGGTTAAGTCTGACCAAACGGTGACAGAAACTAGAGAGTAGAGGCGGGACAAGTTCCAAACCCACAGTTTGGTTTGGTGAACATGTTTTAAATCAATACATTAACAGGAGATGTCAGTTATGAAACGGACATTTCCTTCATTGACCAACACTTTTGAAATTCAGGTATAGCAGCAGAACTGAGATGTAGGTTCAAAAGATCAATTCTTCAGAATGAGACATGCAGTCCAGTGACAGCAAACTTGAAAAACAGACAATTAAGTTAATCAATGAAAATTATCATCGCTTTTTTGCAATTATACAATCTTTTGAGATCAGAGAATGTTCAAATGTTTTCTAACAAACATTTAGATATTCTGCTTGTTTATTATCTAACCACCTCACTGCTATTGGTCCAATACTACTTTAAAGCATGTGCTCATCTAAATTTTATATGCATTTAGAATTACTTTATTTTTCATTCTTTATTTCATTTCTCTTTTCAGTTCCATCCCGTCTTTCTTACCTTCTCTGCAGCTCCTTGATCTCCGCCTATGAAGAAATCCGTCTTGCGTCGGAGGAAACTGAAAAACGTATTTACCAGCTGATGGAGGGTAAAAAACAGATTCCAATGAGAGACATAGTGAAGATTGACTGTATTATTCATTTTCTCAGACATAGAAAGAGCATGAAAGGTTGTTCTCTGGTACTTTAAGTCTGTTAGAGTGCAGCGTCGTTATGGCCACAGTGTGACACATTTTCACAAACACGCGTGTCCTACTGTTACACACCTTGTAAAAGTTTTCAAAATCATGAAACTTTTCCCCACATTACAGCTATAAGCAATAATCAATAAATCAATCAATTGCATGATAAATTAAAACAAACTCAATCATTCCAATTTGCATGGTTAATTTTCTGTTTCCTCTTTCTACTGAATGATAAAGTCAGTGGAAGGAAAACTATCGATAGTTTTGAAACATTTTGACTTAATGTTGTCTACCAAGTAAGAACTGGGAGCTAAAATTGAATAGTTAAGATAAAAGCATGTTTATATATCAAAACGGCCCAGTTAAAGTCTAGATCTCAGTTAAAAATTGCAGTCAAAACCTCAGTGCCAGCAGAATCATAACCAGAATATTTTTACCTTTAATTGAAGTTATAAAAAAATACAAATATTCTGAATACTAATACAGTCCACATATTTATTGTTTTTTTTTCATTTACTAAAAATCTAAAACATATTATTATCATATGAAGAAAAATATCCATAATTTCTGTTGGTTTATCAAGTAAAATACAAACGAAACAATTTTTGGATGTCTTGACAAAATGTGAAAAAACTTCAAATGAGACCAATTCTTCAGGAAGGCGCTGGGCTTTCCTGATAAAAATAACTGACCCTGATAGACATATCGGTCTCCAAATACTTACAGTAAAGAACAGCAGCATTACACTAACATGCACAACTACAATCAGCCTTTTATTCAGTTTGTAAGCTGCATCTGAATGGTTTCAAGGGCTAATCTAATTTCGTAGCCATTGATACGCCGAATTTACCACAACGAGCTGGTGGTTATTGTTTAACACGTCCCAATATCAATGTGATATTAATGTTTACATTAATTTAAATGCCTCAGTATTTCTGCCAGTACAGGTCGAAACGTGTCTTAGCCTATTAGCATCATAGCATCAGGATATTAGCAGCATGCTGGTTTACCTCCTGTACTCCTCCTTCGTGTTGCTGGGCCATGACGAGCAACATACCGTCATACTTTTCTTCTTCTTCCCCCATATTGCTAGAGGTGAAACACTTAGCTTATCGTTAAGAGCGCGAATAACAAATAAAGTTTAAATAACCCTAAAGATGTGCTCTTGCCTGAACCTGTTGTCACGCGACTCACTTCCTGGAAACAAACCCCGCCTAGGCTAGTTTGACCAATCAGAAGGGCGTATTTTAACTGACAAGAACAACCATCCAACTGATTGAGAGTATTTGTTCGGGGCGGAGTAAAGGACCCTAGTAAAAGAGAATTTTCTAGAAATATACTAGAATATACATACATATATACATATATATATGTATGTATATACATATATACATACATATATAGTATATACATATATACATACACCTATATGTGTATATATATATATATATAGATATATATATATATCTATATCTATATATATAGATATATATATATATCTATATATATAGATATA
>CAEGAE010007184.1:0-24012 GCA_903067095.1 Girardinus metallicus
AGACTAATCGAACCACCGCCTTCCAGAGGACCCCCGGGGGGGCAAAGAGAGGAATCATGCGGGAAGAGAAATTCGGAGCCCCCCCCCCCCCCCCCCCCCACCGTCCCCCCCAGAAAAAAAAAAACTCTGAACACATAACTCAACATAAACCAGCAATGTAACATGGATTTTTACTCTACTACAACATACACACTTGCAAAAGTATTTACATTCCTTGATGTTTATCACAATGCAACCAAACTACAACATGATTAGCGGGGATGAAAAGAGGATATATGGCTTAATTTGTTTTTATAAATAAAAATAGAAGAAATTGGCATGTGTTCATATTTACTCTGATGTCCCTAAAATGAAATCCAGTGATATCCGTCGTTTCCACCATGAAACACAGCAGCAGCGCATCTACCAGCAGGATGGCAAACACAAAGCCCGAGGTGCAATACAACAATTTGGATCGGAAATGTTCTGTGTTTTAAAACGGCCAAGTCAATGTCCAGAAATAAGCCCCATCAAGAATACGTAGAGAGATTTAAAATCAGATGCTCTTAACAATCTGACCAAACTTGAGCTGTTTGCAGAAGTAGACAAAATGTCAGGTGTCCATGAACAGAGACGTCCCCCACTGGAAGGCCTGGGGGGGCCAGGAACCCATCTGGAAAAATGTTGGCTAAGCAATCACGTTTATGTCATAGAAATTATTACGTAGACTTCTTGAGACATAAATGTAAAATGCAATAAATAAAGATTAAACATGTGGTGAATATTATATATAAATACAAAATTACATAACTAGATTTTATTGCATTATCTTTTTTTTTTTTTTTTTTTTTGCAGGGGTTTTGAATTTTTACTGACCTGCTCTGCCCACCACTGTGAAATTTTTCAGGGGGTGCCAGGCGCCACTTTCTACAAGTGTGTGAAACTTGTAGAGATTTAGTCCAAAATACTAATACAACTGTAATTGTAGCAAAAGGGTTTTCTTCAAAGTAGTAACTCCTCTTAAAAACAAAAAACACTGTGGTCACATCAGAAACACTGTACATCACAGCGAACACACCCTCCCCAACTTTGAAATATGGTGGCGGCGGCATCATGATGTTGGGATGCTTTACTTACCCATACCTATTGTTTTTAATGCCTTTAGTATTTTATCTGTTTTTAAGCTACATTGTCCTATTTTTATTTTTTTTTACTTCCTTGCAGTCATTCAGCACTTTGAAAGTTTTGCTTTCAGCAACTTATAAAGTTATTACTACTTTATCAGTGGCTGGACAAGCTAGTCAAATTCTGGTCAAATTCTCAAATTTGACCAGGAAGAGTCGTCTCCACAATTTGATGTTGCAAATATGTTTCAAGGCGAGGATGATAGACTTCAGAAAGCAGCTGAACTTGATTTAATTTTGATGCATTGGAGTAGTTAGGATTAAATAGCAAATCATACTACTCCCCTCAAATTTTCTTTGTAAAACAGCTGATTCCCTTCCTCTTCAAAATACTCCACTTTGTGTTGGTTTCTCACATTAGAGTCCAATAAAACAGAGGTTTTGTGTTTGCAACATGACAAAATAACAACAGGTATGAACACTTCTGTAAGGCACTGTACATCCGCGTGGCGCACGTGACCCAACAGGACAGCGAGGGTCTAGCGATGAACGCCGAAATGTGTTTTTGTTTCCAGCAATGGCCCACAATTCGCATTATCACAGCAGCGTTTGTGGAGGACGGCATTCCTGCAGTCCCTTTTTATTTTCCTTCCGCAGTAAATTACCACAGGAAATGATACTCCAAATATGCCGCCACGGGTCATCAATTCTTCATGCCTCTGAGGGGACGAAAACATGTACGCTCAGCTGGTCCTCCTGTCTTGTTTCTTGTCACGTTTACGAACATGTATGTAGGGAACCCTTGTAAAAAAAAAAATAAATGAATAAAATACGGCTCCGTGTTGCTAGAGGAGCAATCTTTAATTCTTGGATGCATTAAAGTTAATGATTAGACATTAGCATTAAGCCTCTAAACCTCACACAGCTTAAAAAGCAAACCCACTTGAACGAGTGCTCGTGCATTTATTTTTTATTTTCCTTTGGAAGTTGTTTCTTTTTTTCAAATCATAAAAATTGATCACACGTGGGAGCAATCGCCATTATTCTCCCCCTCCGCCCCCCAGTACCCCATCCGACCCCCCAAACATGAAAACGGGCAAACAACGTAATTGGTACAGCACATGCTGCACCTATTAGCAGCCGGTCCCATGCAGAGGCAATTTTGCATCCCCAGACACGCAGCAGGTGATTCTAATAAATCATGACTCACAAGGCACCTCGCCGATGCTTAATGGTAAGAAATTTGTCAAGGATAGTGTGTGTGTGTGTGTGTATGTCTCTCGAGTTGACCAGAGAGGCCTGAGCTCGACTTTCCCGTCTCTATTTGTGCTGAAGAGAAATATTGTTTCAGTCCCCCACTATTTGTACCAGTCTGAACTCTGAGGGACTGATGGGGCGCTGCACTCGGCATTTCCTTTGGCCACTTCGCTTCCTCTCGAGGCTCGAAATGATCTATTAACCCAAGCGGTCCAATAAATTCATTGCATAACTCCAGAGTATTTTCTATTTAAATTCTGGATGTCAGCACAGTGTCTGACCAGAAGAGTCACCTTCCCCAGTTAAGAAAATACTGTGCCGACTTTTATGTTTTACTGGCAGAAAGTTAGTATTTTTTTTTTTTTTAACCAAAACCAGTGCAGTGAATGTGTCTTCTGTCTCATACGGCAATATTTGAAGAGACATCGTTTGATCGTGACAGTTTGTAATCCAAATCAATAATTAGAAATGGTTGAAATCATCAATCTGGCTCAAGTAAACAGAACAACGACACTAAAAGAAAAACAGTCTTAATTATGTCTAGTGATTTCTTTTGGTACTGAACGATTGATTGAGGTGAAGAAAGAAGGTTGAAAATGTATCAACATTTTGCCTTTAGCACCTTGAGATTAACTAATCCCTAGTTTGCTCATCGGATATAGATGTCAACTCTGTAAGGGAAATTTTAAAACTTCCAGGTGGAGAAAAATAATGTTGGTGGAATTAAAAGATTATTTTAAACCCAAGCTTGTCAGAGGTATATGTTTGGGGCTTAGTTACACTTTGAGTGACAACTGTAAGTGAAAACTGATGTGATTTGATGGTACTTAGGTCTCAGTTTGACAACATTAGGTACTTAAAAATGACCTCTGTTTAGACTGATATAATGAATTTCATCGTTTTAATGCATTTTTAGGTTCCCTTCAGAATATTTTAATCATAGCTCTGACCTTAACTTCTTTAAAAATTCTCAAAGTAACCACAATGTCCAATCAACGGCGATCTGTAAACCCCCATCAAACTACTACCAGTCGACCTTACAATTGGTAAATAAATAAGACAGCAGGACTCGCTGTTAGGACCTATATCAAATGCAAACATGTGATGCAAGATACGAAGCTTAAAATATTTGCAAATCTGAAAAGAAAGAACGTTTGGAACATTGCTTTATTCCAGAACTGTTGCCACGGGAGAGTTGATGCTACGCAAGCTTTAGCAAACAAACACATCACAAAACCAAATTCATACTGTGCTTGCAGCAGGTTGTTTTAGCTATTTTTAATATAAAAAAAAAACATTTAAACATATATAAAGATGCGTAAGTTTATTAAAGCCTTCAGACTAATGAAGGCTACAAAGTTCTTACTAATTTGACCTCATCATGAGTAACAGACATGGTCACAACAGGTTGTTTCATGTGTATTCATACTGCAGGGAAAATTATATGAACTTGACAACGAACAAAATTTTATGTATAACAGGAAAAAATTTTTAATAAAACACAACACGACTATAAAAATGGGGGAATGTTGAGAAAGGAGCAAGTTTTGTGCCGCTGAAGTATTGGTATGTTCGGTTTGGTACAATTATCAGCACAGCTGGAGACGGCGGGCTCGAAATGCTGGCGTACAGTAGAATGATCATCATAATGCAAATCCAGGATCATTAGCATCAAACGGTCCGTGTCTATTTCTGCCAGGAGCCAAACGGCCACGGCCACCCACTGTTAATGAAGAATACCATGCCTATAATTTTCCACATTAAAGTCAAAGTCAAACTGATGACATAACACCAGCAGTGGCGATATATTAATAGAGATGTATGGAAGCCATGTTTCACCGTCAAACCTTGCAGCCGGGCAAATAAATGTGGGATGAGTTTTAGGAACGAGGCTGCGTGGAGCGTCAGATTAAGTCAAGTTATTGCGAAGGCATTACAAGATCTTGATAATTGAATCACATGTGGATTTGCAAATTAATTACTGAAGAGAATCCCTTATCCTAGACTTAATCTCTACAAAATATTTTTGGGAAAGGATTTCTTATGTGCCTGTTGGTGACATTTCCTTCTGCAGGAGCGAATGGACAAGCGGAGCCTTTAACAAAGTCGACTGCGGGCCGTCACGGTGCCTGGTAAAAAGCAGGCACGCCACATTAACGTCTCCACATTTCATCACAAAACAGAGAGAAGTCTCAAAAGGTTTTCAAAACGGTGCATAACTGTGACGCTGGAGAGATCCACGGTTTATGTGAAAGGATTTAACAGACACTGTTATTTGTGCAATTTACAAATCTGACCTTTGTGGGAGAGTGACCAGAGGAAGGCCCATTGATAAAAGCAACAAAAATCAACTTTTGTAGTTGAATGCTATATGTGGTGGAAAACTAACTGAAGGAAACATGGGAAACCATCGCCATCTCCAAGTCAGTTTACAGATAAAGAAAAATAAAAGTATGTCCGTTTCTTGCGCTCCGTATTTGTTGGGCCTCTTTTTGCATAAATGACCAATCAAGTTTATATGTATAGCACATTTCAGCGACAAGAAAGTTCAAAGTACATCAACGAACACAAAAATACAAAGTCATAGAACACACAATCAAAGAGTGAAGTGTTACATTTTGTCCCGCGTCGTCGCTGCACATCAGAATGTTGATTAATGTTTCATTTAATGTTTCAAAAGCAACTATAAACAGGCAGGGGCTTTAGTCTGGCTCTAAAGGAACTCAGTGTTTTGGCATTTTTTTTTTTTTTTGCAGTTTTCTGGAAGTTTTGCTCCAGATTTGTGGTACATAGAAGCTAAAATAACGCATCAGTGTGGCGTGGCATCAGCCTGCTGACGTGGGATTTTAAGCCCAGGTTGCTCCAACAGTGGCCTTCATGTCATCTGCCTTGTTGGGTTTAGTGTCTCTTACCTTCCTCTTTACAATGCTTCACAGATTCTCCTTGAAGCTCAGGTCAGGTGAGTTTGCTGGTCAATCAAGCACGGTAACCTCCTGGTTATTAAACCTTCATCTGGCACCTTTGGCAGAGTGGACAGGAGCCAGGTTGAAATGAGAATCTTCATAAAACTTGTTAGCAGAAGGAAGCATGAAGCACTGCACTGTTTTCCTGTAAGGTGTTGGACTTCAGCAGTGGACCAACGCCAGCAGTTGATCTGGCACCACAAACTGTCAGTAGCTGGGTTTCAACTGCAAACGCGCACAAATCTGTTGTCTATCTTCAGCTAATGTCAAAAAACACAAAAAAAAAAACACCATTGTGGTGTCTCCATTGAGTGAGGAACGGAATTTAAATCACACGTGAACGAGCTCGTTCACGCAACGTGTCATTAAATATCATGGCAGCGATATAAAGGGATATAAACACACTTTTTCCTTCCTCTCAACTTTTCCACAGTGTACAAATTTTCTGAAACACTGAATTTTGTCTTATAGGCCATAATAATCAAAATTACAACAATGAAAGGTTTGAAACATTTCCCTCTGTGCATAATAGGCATTACTGTATGTAACATAGTTTGACCTTTTGAAACGACTTTCATGATATTCACCTTTTTTTTTAGGCCTGTGCTATATCTTCACAGACATTCTCCATCAAGTACGAGTAAAAGTTTGTCTTCGTGACAAAACCCCCAAAAGACTTGCAAATCCACTCCAACATGTCAATTTATCGTGCAGAATCCTAACAAAATACAGAAACCTCGTGTTTGTTGACGTGACAGAATACGAAAACGTTCAAAAGAGTTTATTAATAAATTCAAACCAACTGTACATGATTTTTAAGCAACAGATAAATCAAGGGCAGAACGTGCAACTATAAAAAAGGTGCGAAAACTTTTCTCAAGCGTAGTTTACAAATCGGAGTAAGAGTGCATTTTGCTCAAACGTGCGCCGCAGTTTACAGAACCCAACAGGATATTTTAACCTTCAAACGGCAAACAGCAGTCGTCCGTAATCCTATTGGATGCACAAATTAGTTTTTAACACTCTGGTTTCACACATCAAACTCTTTTTTTTTTTTTTCTTTCAATTACAGCAACAAAAGAGATAAGCATATGGCTTAGAAACACTTTTAGCAACAGTTTTGGATTGAAGGGCTGTCAAACTTGCTTCCCTCCCCCCCCCAGTACAAAAACAAATGAACAGAAACAGACTGAGACCTCAGAGTGAGTGAGACAGAAACAGTATTCAGTGTGAGCCATTATGCTGAGAGTTCTTTTTTGTTTTTTTTATTCCAAGTGAAACCACACCGAAAATTAGATTTTACTGCTCGTACATATAGCAGCATTATGCTTTCAGCTGCAGAGATCCTACCTGCCGGTTTATTTACTCCACTGCGCTTTTTCTTATAGATTTCATTGACTGCCGTTGAAGCGGTGACTGCTTGACCCCACAGATTACGCCAGAGCTTTCAGACTCTCCCACAAGCCCCCTCTGGCAAACCTCACCGTCTTGATTAAAGTGATGCAAGAGTTTTCAATTGGCAGCTGATTTATTTTACTTGTTTTTTTTTTTTTTTGTTTTGTTTTGGTTTGGTTTTTCCCTGAGCAAGTCTTATGGAAACATGAGAATGGGCTTTAATTAGATGGTTTAATTAGATAGTTAGTGGCCTGTAAACTGTTAGCCGGGCTTTACGGCATCCCTATTTGTATGTTAATTTGCATTGTTGCGTCGATACAGCAACACCACGTTTGTCTTGTGCTGTCTGGGATGCTTCCTCAGGGAGGCGAGATCACTGATTGAGATTTTAAATTAAATTAAACACTATTTTACATGTCATTTTCTGACCACAAGTGGGGGGTGGGGGGGTGTTGTTGTTGTTGTTTCTCTAATATGATACACAGATTTATGATTATGTTTCCGCACTCCGCAAAGCATCTCCATGTGCACCTCAGGATGTTTGCATCAAACGTTTATGTAGTTATCATTGGGGTGGATGTCATTATATTGTGGCTTTAAGTTATTAATTTGAAGTGTCCTTCTAGAGTTGCATGTCGATGCTAACAACGTCTCTGAGACAATTCCATGCACATGATTGATGGCTGTGAACGCTTTCTAATCTGCGTATGTACTGCTCCAATACGTACCGTTGAAATCAGAGTATTTTAAAGGGGGGATTTTAAGTTTAAAATCACCTTTCCTATTTTCGGTCCTGTTGGGATTGTTGAAGCTTTTTCTGACTGTCAGATGCTGGGATGATTGGGAAGAGATTTTTACAGAGTTTATTTAATTTTCTTCCAATTCAGCCGTTAACTTGCTGCTCAGATCAAAAAGCATCAGTGCCAGTGTTTTTATCCTTTTACTACTGATTCTTAAATGATAAAGCTGATTCAACCTCATACCAATGACAGAAACGTTCCTAGCTTGTCAATTTGGGCAGCTGCAAAACAAAAGGAAATTGGCGAGCTTGAAGATGTTGATTTTGGAATTGTTCAGCAATCATATTGTAAAATTAGCTTCCTTCCTTTGTTCCAAAAAAAAAAAATCTTTGTTCAAAACATAACAGTTTTGTTCAGAACATTGTAACAATGTCATAGAGGACAATATCCCACTCAAAATAGGCTTTGGAATGGATAAAATAAGCTACAAAAATAAGTCTCTGGAAAGTTAACATTAACCTATGAGGATTATGTATGAAATTGGGTTCTTTTAAGGGAAATAAAGGTTAAACGCCACAAACCTCATCATGAGAAACGGATCCGCTCTGTTCCTTCAGACGAGAGCGCTAGGTATGAGAATCAACCTGGGGACATCCAAAGAAGCACCTTCCAGTTTGGTCCGAATTCGATGGCAGATGAAAGTGGCAGAGGTATTCAATACGTTGTTATTGGCCGGGTAAGGGAACACGCAGTGGTCAAAAACAAGATGACAAGGCGAGGCTAGGCCTGGCTAGGCTAGGAGAGGTGAGGTTAGCCTAGCCTAGCAAGACAACGCCAGGCAACAATTGCTAGCCATCTGCAACGCTGTAAGGCTTAAGATAATCTGGTAGAAAACTTTTTGGTGGAACTTGGAGCTTATATAGGCAGAAACATGAGTGAGAGACAAATGGCAAAGATCACACACAGGTGAATAGCATGAGCGAGTAGCAGAGTAGGAAACACCCAGATTTCAGGATGCTACATTACAATAGCGGTTAAATATCTAGCCAGAATTACACCAGAGGCCAGTGGCTACAGCACAACTTGCTCAGAAGCCTTTCATTAATCCAAATATCACTGGAGACATAAACACACGTCATACCCAGGATTACTGTCCGCTTACTTGTTGCTACAAAATGAGAAACTGTAATTCTTCTCCTGCACAACATTCAAGCAACAACATTTTCCTTCATGATCCCCGTCTTTCAGGATAAGCTAACGAAGAGACGACTGCCAGTGAAACGCCTTCAATATCTCCTCCAGGCGACCGTGATTCACTTTTCAAATCAGCTTTGCGCAGGAGACACAGCTCGTCAAGCAACAGCCTTAGCATCACAGATTACTTTTCCCTCCCCTGTGCTTACCAAGTTCCGTTATTTAATGAATGAGCGGGGAGTGCGGGATGAGAGTCTTTATGAAAACAGACAGAATTTCATCAGGTGTGAAAAGCAGTGTTTTAGCCAGGCCTAATTGGGTTTCATATTTTTATTTCTCTCTCCCTCTCCAATTTTTATTCTGTGGGTATGGAGAGTTCATTAAGGAAGTCTTGAAGGAGTTGCATGAAATCCAAAGTTTCCTGGATTCTTTTGGGCTTAAATTTAAATGTATATATCTATATATTTTCCTATAGGACAATTGCAGTTTACATATAATTACTCTATATACCTATATCATCGATAATATCGGTTTACTAAGAATAATCCTAACATTATAATTGAAATTATTTTGAGCTCATTCAACTCTAGGGCCATGGACCTCTCATGTTTGGGTGTCCTAATTAATTCCTTACCAAAAACTGCATTTTTTTAAATAGATTGTTTATTTTTCTTGAATTTCTTAGTGTTACTTAAGATATTCACACATCTAAATAACTCAATACCTTGGAGAAACCTAAGTAAGACCAACTGAAAAGATCACATTTAGGTCAAGACCCAACAACATGACGCATTTCTTTTTTTTGCTTCATTATAACGTCAATGCTGAACGCCTTTGCACTTTACCTACCATTACCGACAAGAACTTTGTTGTATTTCCGTGAAGGGCAGTTTTCAAATGCAGAAAATACCATAAATTATATTTCTAAAGAAAAAGAAATGTCACTCAAAGACTTGTTCCCTGCAATTTCTGTTGGAACATTAAACCTTTAGACAGCTCTCGAAAGATCCTTCAAATACACCTCAAGGACATACGTCTTCAGCTAAAACAACTATTGTCCATTACGTATATATAACATACTCTTCGTACACTGTCTGGGGCCTTGGAGTGGACCGTCATTTATGAGAATGAGGTCAGTGAAATAAAATAACTTCATGCCCCTCACAGCGTCGCGGCTCAAAGCCACGTGCCGCAGAATTTTACGGCGAGGCACGAAGGCGCGCGCCGCCGCAGAGTCTGTTTCTAAAAGAGGTTCGCCACGCACACGCAGCATCCACTGTGTCATTACGGGTGGAGGGGCAGCGCAGAGGCTGGATTCAAGGGAAGAATGGGCAGAAAATTGAAGGTTGTAATACAAAACCGTCACAAGCTCCTTTTGTATGTGTATATATAAAGAAAAGAAAAACAGTTTTGCTCAGCCCCTTTTTTTGAAAAGCACCTTGGTCTTGACGAGTCGGTAATGTAAAATCTGCAACCCGTCTCTAATTATTGCTCAAAGGGTCGATCGACCTAACAGAAAATCATTGTGAATTAAAAACGGGCCACGCTGGGGATGAACCACATTATGATTTCCCAACGTAGCTGGCTTCATTGACACATATTATTCAAATTACACGCAGAGGGGGAGTAGGGGGTACGTTCTGTTAGACAGGGACCTTAATTATATAAAAAATAAATAAATAAATACTTCATTAACAACAAGCGCTGTCCTGGTATGTCGGCCTCGTGCTGTTGTCGTCTGCAGAAACATATTTTGTGGCACATCAGATTAAAATCAGGTCAAAAATAATCAATTTAGTCTCGATAAGCCTCCGTGGATTTCCCATCGACTGCATGTTTTAAAACAGGACGAAATGTAGCTTTTACTCTTTTTATTATATTGTAAAATGCAAAAGTTATGGTGCTGATGGAAAAAAAAGAAAAAACCTTGAAAAGCTGAATGTCCATGCTTTCACTACCACCATAAATATCACTTGTCCTGCCGTCAGCCCATAAAAATAAAGTAACTCAGTGGCTGAAGGGTGTAAATATAAGAGTAAGAATGGCTTTTCAGCTTTAAGTGTTTTCATTTTACTTTGATATATAAAAAAAAAAAAAAATCAATCATTCATACCCAAAAGGAGGTTTCTAAAGGAGCTTCAAAGTCCGGCTTTTAGAGCGCAGGTAAAATTGTGTTTGGTTTTATTGCTCAAAATCACCCGGTGCACAGCTGCAGTCTCAAAAGAGTAGCTTCCTTCCCAAAACATTTACTCGAGGAAAACGAATAACTCTGAGTAAACACCGGGGTAAGGAGGCCATCTGAATTTAGATTGGAAACCATGCTGGCCTCTGCGCCTCTCCCGCCCTTTTCTCATCCTCAGACTGCCCTTAAGCTACTGCCTCAAGCCTGACCTTTGATTTGATCTCTTCCACCTCGATGTCCAGTGGACGGCCTTTGAAGGAAAAAGCATTTGTATATGTGCAGGTGCAGTCAGACATAAACTTAATAAGTCCTGCTTTTTTGAAAGAACTTTGTAAATGTTAACGCGCATTTTACCTTCACCCATAACTTCAGCTGGTTGTAATTTGCTAAATTGCTGGCGTTGTGTGTTTGCGTCTCTGACAGAAAGGGTTTCGTTAATACGGTGATGCTTACAAGTTTGTGTTTTCAGCTGTGTTGAACCTGAGCTATTGCAGACTGCCAGTGCCTCTTTTCACTCAGGATATTTTCCTCAGGCTCACTGATCAAAACTTCTTTTCAAGAAGCCTAACCCGGATACCTCAATAGAAAATCCCTGCACCCCGTATCTCACATTGTTTTTGTCAAAAGCAGGAAAATGGTTGCTTATCAGCAAAGTTTCTCAGTTTTAATTTTAAAAAGCAGTGCAAAACAAAACAAAACAAAAAAATCACATCAAAACAAAGATTTCATTTGGAGTTCCTCAAGGCTCCAATATAGGGTTACTTTTATATACATCTACATGTTTCCCGTAGCTGAAATTACACTACATTACATATCTTTGAAGATAACATACAAGTTTATATTCTGTGTAAAACGTGACCATGGTCGCTTGCAGTCCTGACGTCAGCCAGAACTTCTTTCATCTGTGCAATGAGATGATCAATGGCTCATCTGTCGATGCAATGAAACTATAACAATCCGGCAGATGTTGGCTCAGATTAAATTTATCAACCACATGAACGCTAAACCAACCCACTATCTTAAAAATATTTATATTTAATAGTAAATATAACGCACAAAATGCGGCGCATACTTGCACTTTTTTGGATCATAGTAAGGATGCAGCTAATCCAAAATAATTTTTGATTTACCCTCATAGTTGTGGCATCTCGAGATGCTGATTGGACAGCGTGATCACTGCACAGGTGTGCCACAATAAAAGTCAAGTTTATTTGTATAGCATAGCACATTTCAGCAACAAGGCAGCTCAAAGTGCTTTAATTATATCATAAAATCACCAAAAATGCAAAGTCTTAGAACACACAGGCAACAATTGAAGCGTTACATTAATAAAAGTCTTTCTGTCGCTCTCTAGTGGATACCGCCCCTTTTAATTCTTTGGCGTTCGTGATTTCCTCAGTTTCCCAGGACTCCAACTTCCTTCCTGGTGAATTTTATCACACAGCACAATCCCACAGACGTCACAGGTTTTGAGGCGTGCTGACCACAGGAATGGCCACCAGATCTGTTACCCTTGAATTTAAAGTACACTTCTTTACCTTAAGCCGTCTCATAGAATTTGGCAGTAAATCCAACCTGGCTCACATCCATAGATCTCCATATCCAGAATATTTGCCTCCAAAATGATCTGAGACCGGCCGCCCACAAAGCTACCGCAGCAATCTGTTTGGAAACCCAAAGGACTCCTGCACAAACTGTCAGAAACCGTATCGGGGAAGCTCATCTGCAGGCTCGGCGTCTCGACCTGACTGCAGGCCGTCATCGTAACCACCTCGAATGGGCAAACGCTCACATTCAATGACGTCTGGCACGTTGAAGAGGTGTCACCGGTCACGGATGAATCACGTTTTGCTTTTTTACTGTGGGAGACGGTGCGTGTCCGGTAACTGGTGGGTTGATGGTTTGAATCCCTGCTTGCATGGCAGCCTTGCTTTTGGATACAATGTACCATCAGCATGGGAAAGAAAGGGTGAATGATTAAAATTGGAGTCCTCGGACTTGACGCAGGGTTACATATAACCATGCTACTTTCTAGAGGCGGATGGCCTTTTTTCATTTTTGCTCCTTGTTTCGCCTTGTTTTACTTAATCAAATTACAGTAACTTGCCTCCCTAATTAATTTTTTTTATTAACCAAGTTTGGTAAATTTTTCAAATAGGTTCCTTTCTGGTATGTTGTTTTTGACAAAGTCCACCCTGAAGTTAAACCCATCTCCTTTTTGGTGTTAAATTGGAAACAAAAATAATCTCTTGTGAATAAATCACGCCGATGGGTGCTGCCTGGACACCCCACACAGGCCATAGAAATGCTACAAACAAAGCTAGCTCGGCTTGATTTACCTGAATGATTTAGACATGTCTTATTATTTGGTTTGATTGAGTTCTTAAACGAGACGTTAACCTTCCCTTTATGATAAGTCATTTGAAAGTGAATTTAATTTATTTTAATTTGAAACTTTTTGCATGTCGTTTAGCAGTGAACTAGTGCCATTAAATAAGAAGAAATAAATGCAAATGCACTGACTTTTTATGGCCCAAAATTTGAAAAGTTTTTTTTAATAAGTAATAAAAAGATATCAATAGGACATAAAGAAATGTCTATTGAGCACCGAAATTAACTTCTTCAAAACGTGCTTTGTTTTAGTATTTATTAGAGCTTAGTTAACCAAGAAAGCTTTACTGCATAAAAAAGAAAGTACACCGTTCCCCCGATCCCCAGTTTCTTCTTTTTTTTTTTTTTTTAATGGCGTGGAGAGGAGAGTTGTGTCAGTGCATCAAAACTGCTGCTTTCAGAGACACAGCACTTCTGAGGAAGTTATGAGGAAATTTCACAGTCTTAAAACTCCTTCAGCATGTGTGGGTTAGAGGAGATTTAGTAAGAGCTGCCTGTGAGACAGACCACAGGGCTTCACCCCATATTAAAGTATGACTGAACCAAATGGGGCTCTGTGGGCACGTGGCCACAGAGGGCACCAGTGGCAAGAATGATTTCTGTAAAAACTTTCACCAGAAAAACGCTAGTGTCTTCGATTAAAGTTCTGCAGATATAAGAAAAAAAGTGAACAAAAGGTCTTACAGGAGCGGCATAATGTGTTTGCCAGGCACCGTTTTAAGCAACTGTGTTACCTTCAGTTTTTATTAAGATGCTGTATATGTCAAACATAAATAAAAAGAATTAACTTTGCAATTTGACACCTTAAAATTGGCCGTTGTCTCTTTAAGAAGCTCCTCCAAGATGCCATTTACAACCATTTTTTGGAGTCACGTTGGTTTGATTACATCCCAAATAAATTAAACGATCCTTCGTCAACCATGTCGGTGAGCCGTAGTTTAATATTTTAACAACAATACTCAGGTTTGCTAATACGTCCTAATTATGCTCAACTGGTGCTAAAAGGCCGAAAGTGTTCCAAGAAAATATCCCTCCTGCCATTATATCCCCATCAGCGGACTGTGTTAATGTGCCTGCTGGAATCAAGACTCGTCGGTCTGGCCAATTTTTATTATCAATATGGAATTGTCTAATTATTGAGACCCTGTAAAAAAAAAACTGTAACCTTAATTTTCTGTTTTTAGTGACAGAATTGGCGCCCTTCCACGTTGGCAATGGGCGAGGTCTTTTGTCCATTGAGTGGGCTAGGGTTAGTGATGTTCTGCATAGCTTGGTTATTTGAGCAACTGTTGTTTATCTGTCATCTCTAAAATACCCTGCCTGTTCTCCTTTGACAGTTTCGCTTTTTCAGATCACTCGGCGTCAAATGCCGAGTGATCTGACATAAAAATCATTTATTTTTATGTCTTTGACATAAAAATAAATGATTTTCTGTAAAGCAGAGTGGGGTTTGAGTCTTGATAGTACTACCCATATATGGCATCCCGTCTTACTGAATTGGTATTTGCATACTTTACAAGACAGTTTGACTTTATTTTTTTTTAGCATTTTTCAGTAGTTTTTGTTATCTCCCAGACATTGTTCTAAAGATTATCCTGTTCAGCATGTTAAGTCTGAATCAATAAATCACGTAGGTATCAATAAACAAAGAAACAAGCCTGTAAAAGACAAGGATGCGGGTTTTTAGAGCAAACCAGTCAGGATGTCCAGACAAAATAAAAAATAAATCCATCTGTTACTGAATCCTGAGCTGATAAGGTTGAACCAAAGGTAAAAAAAAAAAAATAAAATAAAACTAAAACATTCAAATCTGACGTCGTGAAGGAGGTGATGAAAGTTCTTGTTTGCATTTTCTCCTACTTTCACTGCTCTGTATCTTTCTGTTTCGACAAAAAGAGAATCGGCGTAGTACTGTAATCTACAGTGGAGTCAGAAAATGCAATTAAATTAAATATGTTTTTCTCCCTCAAGTGGAACCTAATAAAACTCATTACTGTTGCTAACACACCATCAATGAATGTTCAGCTACGGGATGCGTTTTGCTTTATATTCCCTCTGTGTCTGATAACAGGTCACTGTTGCGGGCATGGATGACTAGTTTGCCATTTACTTAAAAACTGCCACAGAACTTGCCTAAAAAAAAAGAAAAAGAAAAACATCCTGCTACTTGTTTGTCCCTGTATTTTATATGGAACCATCAATGATCAGAAAGTGAGAGATTCAAGCCTAAGTGGGGTGAAGTACAGGCGGTTGCGAAAGAATATCCAGAACGCTGGTATACATTTTGTACAAATGTCAGTCTCAAATGCCACGTTGTTATTCTGAAAGGCTTGATATTCCTCCCCAGACACCCACCAAAAGCTCTCAAGCTTTCAAAGGTATTTGTGAACACCTTCACTTTACTTCGATGTATTGCAATTTATTTCATAACTGAGGCTGTTTGTTTCTTTTCAGTTCATGTAAAAAAAAAAAAAAAAACATTTCAGTGAAATAACCAAGAGGAAAATGCCTATTTGATTGAGTCACGCAAGCTTTTACATCTAACAGGTCAAAATGTTGTTTTAAATATAAAAGAGTAGGTCTAAAAAAAACACACACGCTGTTGTTCTAACTGTTGTTTATCAAGTTGCTCTGAAAGCAACTTGCTAAAAAATTTACCAAGGTTACTTCTGAAATTTGAAGATCTTACATTCGTCATGGTTCTGAGAGCCTCACCTTGACTCCTCCAAATATCCTCCTGGTCATTGTGCTCAATTTTAGTCTGACACTAAAACTTACCTCCAGTAGGCAGCTGGTGTGTCTATGTGAGAAGTTTCAAATTTTAATCTAGTTTGAAAATGGTTTTTGTTGTTGTTGTTTTTGTTTTTTTTGAGCAGGCACGTTGTTCTTGGTCAACACCCAACACTCACACTGATATTTGGATAAAGCTATCGATACTTTTGTAGCTAACTGTCTCTGAACATGCTTTAGAGAAGTCACAGACATTTTAGAAGACATCTGCAAGCTTCAGCAATAATTTTGACTGGATATTCTTCTATACAGTATTGAGAGTCTTGAGTGTCGTCTACATGTTCCACATGTAAGCTAGCATGCTAACCCATTTATTCCCACAGGTTTTGTTTTTTTTTTTTTACTTCTGGAAGCTCTAAAAGTGTTATTTTGGCTCTGGGCAGGTAATTTAAATTTTGAAATAAAATAATAAGGTTTTCTACTCCAAGCAATACTAATTTCATGTTGCTGGAGTGAATGGTCACATGCCTATCTCTTTACTTCCTGTCTGTACCACTTGAGGAAAATGTTTGACTCAAACCTGCCCAAGAGGAAGTGAGTAAATTACTATAATAAACAAATATGGCTAAAATATCTTGTTCCTACATTCTATAAAGCGTCTTCTGTTGATATGTAATGAGAATTTTATCCTGGTACACATATTTTAATCATGAGCTCACCACATAGCGCTATGCTAGGCGTCACGGGTTAGGCCGTTTAGTCTATTCATCTTGTTTTCTCCACACGGCTTCAAACTGTCAGATGTTTCTAAAGAACTCTTTTGAGGTGTTCTACACCACTGTCATCCCAGAAGCCCGGATTGTGCCAGGAAACCCACCAGCTTAAGTAAACTCCTTCAATTCTGCCAAGTGCTCAAAGTCAAAATGACGCCAGATGTCTACAACAAGTGTGTGGTGGAAGTTATTCCTGTTAAGAGACATTCACGTAGCTATATTAGAGTAGGCTGTGCATACGTCTGAGCCTGTTGAGCTGGTGTGCATTAAATTCATAAGAATCAACAAGATTTGCAATTCCAAATAAATCATTAAAAGCCCTAAAATGACTGAACATTAATGCCCTTGAAGAATAGATGTACATTTCTGACCGGATGATAAATTTGCCACAGTTTTACCCTTGGACCCAGTTTCTGGGTTTTATGTTTAGCTTGGCAAACTGGCTGCTGGCTGCTGCTGGTTTTTACCCTCCAGACAAAAACATGATACAGATCTTCTCATCTGTCTCTTGGCAGGGAAGTAAATAAAATCATATCAAACCTTTCCTTTGAGGGGTCACAGGGAAAAGAGGTCAGGGACCTTCTTGTCATATAGCTGCTACTCCCTGATCCGAATCCATCTCTTAAGAAATTGTGGTATATTTTATATACCGTGGTGACAGATGGAGGAAATAGTGCAAAAAAAAGGCCACAGTTTTACTGCAGCCATCTTTATATAAAATGTTGCAGTAGGGAGTCTTGGGTTTCTTTGCATTGATCTATATACTGCAATTAAGGTATTGAGATGTTATAGCACAACTCAATGCCAGCAAATGTCTTAACCCATTAAACTTTAAGGTGTAATATTTAGAAAGTTGGAGTACTCACAGTGTACAGGGAAGTAGGGAATTAACACAAATATAAGTTTTCTTTCTTTGCTTTCTTCTATGTTACTAATACCATTATTGCTAGGAGTTTATTATTATGTAACTATCATTATCGTTAGTTTCTTTTTTTTAGGTTTATTTTATTATTACTACTTTTTCTGGTTATATAACACAGAAAAGAATTTTTAGTGTGTACGTTGGCAAGGAGTTGGCCATTATTCTGATGCTATATGTCGGGTTGTCATTATCACTACCATTATTATTATTATTATTATTATTATGGCTCAGTAGATTTTCTTGTGTGATGAGAGTCAGTTTGTAATCCTTTGTTTATGTAACATAATTTATTTGCTGGATCTAAAGCACGGTACATTGAAAAGGCATACGAATACCACAGCATGTTTTTTTTATTTACCAACTTCTGATCATCACTGAATCGCTAAGCGATATTTCTCATTAAACTGAGATAAAGGGAGGGTTTGAATAAGTGTTCACTTCTTCCTACTGCCTTTCAAATAGAGAAGTAGCGGTAAGCTAATTATTTTGTACTTGGTTATATATGCGCCTATTTAAAATATACATAAAAAAAATAACCAAAATCAAGCCATTCCGAGGGTTGAAGCGCTGCATTTACTGCCGCTTCAGAACGGCTTTCCTTGATCATTCGCCCGTCACAAAAAAGGTGCTTACAACACACACGGCATATATTAACGTTCCATCTGACGGCCTGAACACTGGTTTATTAAAAACGAAAAACACCTAAGGTCCCAAAAAAAATAAAAAAAAACCCTCACCTGTCTATTCAACGGTCACATGCTGTTCATTAAGTCTCCCTTTTCATCCCTGTCATTCACATCACCCCCCGACTGCAGCTCAGCTACGAGCGATAAGACCACCGTGGTGGGTCTTTTCAATTAGTTTCTGAGATGAATACAAAGAAAAAAAAATGTAATCCTTCATCCTTTATGCCACGATGCTTTCCCAGATTACAACACAATCTGTATTAATCAGAAGAGAGAGAGAGAGAGAAAAAAAAAGTATTAACAACAAGTCCGTACTCGCACAGTGCAGCCTGTCATATTGTCTGGCTCCGGGCGCTGAAATGCCCGAGTGTGTCACCAAGACAATTTGCTGCTGAAGTGTTTGCATGTTGCTGCTCTTGTTGGGGTCTTTTATTTCAAACAATTAATTCTGCAAACAGCGTGTCACAAATGTGGGGCTGGGGGGCAGACTGGGAAATTTACATGAAATAAGATGGTCAGTTCTTTTGTAGCATAGTCAAGTAACTATGGTAACTTCAGTTGTTATAAAAATGCTTCATATATCAAATATGACTTAAAAGAAGTTTGACTTCCTAATGTAATGCCTTGAAAATTTGGGCCTCTGTCTCTTTAAAAACTCCTCTTCCTGACACTCCGCCTATGCTCATCTATTAACCCTTTGACAATATTTTTACCGGCGCTGTACCGAGAAGTAGCTCCTATAATGAGCTCAGCTGATTTTCAGTTCCACCAGCAGGTGTTTGCAAATTGCTATTGGCTAGTCTGAAGGAGCTGAGTGGGCATAACACTGAGGAGGGCTGCTGTGTGAGGTGGAGGCTTGGAAGCTGAAGGTCTTGAAGGTTTCGCTAGGTGCCACGGGAGATTAAAGGATTTCTCTTAACATGCATGAAGGAATCACAGCAACACTCCAGGTATGTTTATGATGTTGGAATAACATTATAATACAAAGCTCAAAGAAGTCAAATTCACGTAATATCCCGCCACTTTAAAGCCACAGTAAGTAACTTTAACAAACAAAATTAATTTCACATATTCGTTGAAACTTTCACAATGTCGTGAAAGTTTAATACGAGACAGAAAATCTTTGAAAAAAATATCGAGCTCTTCGGCCTGCTCCCAGTGGTCTTACTGCCATCTGCAAAAATTCAAAGCTTCCCGCCAGAATCAGCCAATCTGAGCCAGGGGGAGGATCTTAGCGCTTAGTCATTCTTAAACCGTAGGCATAGAAACAGTTTTAACAAATACAGCTCTGGAAAAAATCAGGGGACCACTGCCATGAACCCCACTGGAAACCTCCTGGTTATTCCACCAAATATTGATTTCCGATCTCTGCCAGAGTTCAAACATTAGTATTGTTGTTTCTAAACAAATGTGAACTTGTTTTCTTTGCATTATCTAAGGTCTAAAAGCACTGCATCTTCTTCGTTATTTTGACCATTTCTCAATTTCTGCAAATAAATACAAAATTTTTGCTTGGAGTTTCAGAGACATGTTAGAAGTTCATAGAATAAAAGATCAATGTTCATTTTACTCAAACATTTACCTATTAAGAGTAAAACAGAGAAAATGATGATTTTGCAGTGGTCTCTTAAGTTTTTCCAGAGCTGTATGTAAAAAAAAAAAAACAACAATGTTTATAAATGCTACCTACTACAGCTTTAAGGAAACAAGAATATTATAGAAAATGAGACTTCAGCTTTCATATGGGTGCATCGAAAAAGATGGACTACCACATGCAAATAATCCCGATATCGAAGGAAGTCATTCTGTTCCTCTCACGTTGACACACAAACATTGATTCACAGTCTGTTATGAAAGGATTTGGTCAGTTTGTGGTTTTCAGCACAACACGTGGCAGGTACATGCTTTCTATTTGTGATGATGCTCACAGATGCAGCTGACCTCAACTGATTTATAAATTTAAAAGCATCAACTTTTGAAGTGTTGAGCGGCGGCACTGGATGAGACGACAAGCCGAAACTCGTTTGGTTTCTCTGCGGCTCACCTTGCATTCTCAGATATTTCCATCTGGAGCAAACGAATCAGCTGCTTTCTTATTTCAGCTTTCGTTGGTAGTTAAATGAAGAAAAACACTGATTTTTTTGATTTTTTTTTTTTTGCAAATTTCAGCCCCACCGATTCTTTGAATCAAGAGCGGTCTTAATCAGTCGGAGCCCTTCAGAGACGAGGCCTCTTCCCCTGTCTGCGGCGTTGCAACCCAGTTATTAAGCAATGAAAGAAGAAATCAGCAATTTATTTAACTTTTGCATGATTTGGTTTGAAGATTATCATTGCCTATTTCTTGGAAGATTAGAAACACATTTGAAGGTTCTACTGTAATTCCCAAAAAAAGTCATTGAAAAAGTCAAATAAAACAAACACAACGGGCTTCCCGATTTTGAAGAAACATCAAATGTGTTTTTCAAATCTCAAAGTCTTCTTTGTAGAGTTGGGAGCAGAAAGCCCCACGCCTGCTCCGCAGTAATGAAGGTTTAAACAAATTCCTCAAGGTGCCACGCTTCCTTAACAAAGACGTAAGTCGCATATCCTCGCTTGCATTGCACAAAGAAAACATTGCATCATAAATTTATTTCCCACCGGCAACAAGTATCTGAATGTATGATGCCACAATGCGATAACACACTGCAATTAAGCGTTGTTGTCAGTCTCAGTTAGACACCTAGATTTGCAGTATATCTCTTTGTCACACTTTCTGGCGGCGGTAAACATGGCCGCTGCAGTCTAAACAGCTTTACGCGGCTTCACGCAGAGCGAGATGCGAAATAATGAAGCTTTGAATTTCGACGACACGCCGCACAAGACGTATTTGTAGCCGTTATGATTTTTATTTTTTTTTTCCAAGTGTGTGTGTGTGCGTGTGTCTGTCTGCAGTTTAATAAAGGAGCTACAACAGGGAGATGGGCCTTTTTTCTGCGTTTCCTTTATTACGCCGCCTAGGGTTAACTTTCTTTGCAGCTTCATGAATTATCCGCGAGGAATCTAAAAGCGTCTTAAAACAAAAGTTGTTAAGACAACTTCATGGTTTTACACTCTTGGAGAAAAGCGATGCCAGCTGCATCTGGCGTTGGTAAATATGCAGTTACGCGGCGTGGCCGGGTTCGGTGAAGTCTCAGACGAAGGTAAATGAGAACAACCTGGCCAACTTGTTGTTCTTTGTATAATGTGACATTTTGTAAAAGGGTGCTTTTTTAAATGAGCTGGTTGTGTAACGCTGAAAGAAAAGAAGTTAATGTGAGTCATATACAGATCACAAACCCGGCTCATGTTTCTTTTCAGTGATTTATGTCACTTTGTTTTGTTGCGTATCACGCAGGAGTTAAGTGAAACTCCAGTGCCTTGCAAAAGTAGCCGTACCTAATTAAGTTGTCCGCAGTTTGTCACAACACGCTTTAAAGGTGCAGTGTGTGACTTTGTTAACAATGTTTTTTTTTTCCATATTTGTTAAAGCTGTCACTGTATGCCGTGACAGTTTTAACATGAGACAGATAATCTGAAAAATATCTAACTTACCTGCAGTCCTACTGCCATCTGCACGAATACAAACGTTGGTCAGAAACCAAAAAGTAGAGCCAGGAGGGGGGTCTCTGTGCTGTCAGACACCTTTGAGTATATAGGGAATAAATAATTAAATAATTTTTTTGGAGTTTTTTTCAAGTTGATTTTTGTCTTCTCAGATGTATACGTTTTCTTGCCAGTAATAAAATATTTTTCTGAAACATTTAAGAATTTTTTTAAGCACATTTTCGAGGTCCCAAACTAAAATTGTACGTCAAAAACATCTTTTTGACTAAGAAAATTTCCGGAAATTTTGTCAAAAAAACAAAAAAAAAAAATTTCAAAGAAAAAAATGTGCATTTTCAGAAAAAAAGAAGCATCAGGATGAAGTTGACAATTTGCTGAATAAGTATGTTTTTTTTTGTTTTTTTTTAGCAAAAACATTTCTAAGTTTGAAAAGCTAAAAATTTGTTTTTTAAAAAAATCTTATATTTTGGAATAAAAAAGGACAATTTCAAAAGTCAAAATTTGCTAGAAAAGTTTACATTTTTTTAGAAAAAAATCTTAAGTTTCAAAAGTTGAACATTTGCTAGAGACAAACTCAGAAGATATTTTTTTCGAAAAAAAAAAAAGAAATTTCTAAATTTAAAAAGTCAAAAAATTGCGAGAGGGCTGTGAGGGAGGAAATGAGGGTAAGAGCGGGGCTCAAAGTCGGTTAGGGAAGAAATGAAGTTAAGGAGGGTAAACCAGGCAATGTCTGGGATACAAATTACTTCTGCTTTCCACGCTTTTTAGGTATCAACCTAAAAACTTTCCTTCATTATTTTCCGTCCTTTTCATAATTATGCACTACTTAGTGTTGATCAAACACTATAATAATTCAATACATGCACATATGTAGTTGTAATATAACAAAATGTGAAAAGGGTTACAAGCATGAATGCAACGTTGCATTTGACCAGAAGTCACAGTTTTGTCATTTTCTCCTCAGATTAATGCTTTTAGGCAGAGCTGACAGCCAGATAATATTCATCTGAAGACAGAAAAGCATTCTGGGGATAGCTTCAATTCAGCAAAAAATTTCAGCTAAAAGCATTGAGTAGCTGGTACAAGGTGGTGCTGTTTTTTTTTATCGTTTGTTTTTTTGTTTTTTTTTTTCACTTTTAAGCTAAATTTTTATTTTTTTTTCTTATTAGCCTAATGATGTCCATCAATCTTACAATCTTAGAGGAGCCAGAATTGAGATGTATATGTCCTGACTGCTTTAATTGTAGAAATGGTGTGGAAAATCCACTCCCTGAATTGAAAGTTAATGGGCCAGGTGGATACATACAGGAAGCCAAGCCATCAGGATGTGTAATTAGTTAGAGCGCAGCATTTGCATTCCTGTTTCCTCTCTGTCGGAAAGGGATAAAACCGTGACATGAGGACATTTTGCACTGTGAAATGGGAACAGAGCCAGGTATAAAAGAATATAAATAAAGCAGGAAGGGTTGGGGGGGGGAGGCTGGTATTGTTATGCAGTGTTTGTCTTCACTGATGCATCTTTATTGATTCAGTGCAACAGCAGAACAAGGATTTTTATTGTTTATTGTATGTCGCAGATATTCTGAACATCTTAGGCTTTGTTTTTTTTCCCCACTGATAATGATAATGTTAATGATTGCGGTACAGAGTGTACCCGTTGGACTGCTATCAAATCAAATCAAATTTTATTTGTATAGCACATTTCAGCAGCAAGGCATTTCAAAGTGCTTTACATCATAAAAAACACAGAGTCATGCAACATAGAATCAACAATCAAAACATTACATTATGTCAAGTGCCATCATTAAATTCGTAATTGATTACATTTCAAAAACAACTCTAAACAAGTGGGTTTTTAGTCGAGATTTAAAGGCACTCAGTGTTTCAGCTGTTTTACAGTTTTCTGGAAGTTTGTTCCAAATTTGTGGTGCATAGAAGCTGAATGCTGCTTCTCCTCGTTTGGTTCTGGTTCTGGGGATGCAGAGCAGAACCAGAACCAGAAGACCTGAGGGGTCTGGAAGGTTGATACAACAACAGCAGATCTTTAATGTATTGTGGTGCTAAACCGTTCAGTGATTTATAAACTAACAACAG
>CAEGAE010007186.1:0-98186 GCA_903067095.1 Girardinus metallicus
CCTCCCACAGTCCAAAAACATGACTGTCAGGTTGATTGGCCTCTCCAAATTGTCCCTAGGTGTGAGTGTGTGAGTGTATGGTTGTTTGTCTCTGTGTTGCCCTGCGACAGACTGGTGACCTGTCCAGGGTGTACCCCGCCTCTCACCCGGAACGTAGCTGGAGAGGCACCAGCAACCCTCCCGACCCCATTAAGGGACGAAGGGTGAACAGAAAATGGATGGATGGATGGATGGGTTTGTTTTAAACAGCATGTTGCATTGTCAGATTTTTTTATCCATAAGGAAACTGTTTTCCTTCCACATCCCAAATAAGCTGTAAATAATTTTCCAAGACGCTCAGTTAGACTTTAAGAGTTGAAGAAATGCGTAATAAGATCCAACAGAGCTAAAATGTTTTTAGTTTTTATGTTTTCATTTATGTTCGAGAAGAGAAAACTAAAACAAAGCCGTGTGACAGAATAATTTTACACAATTTGACTCAATAGTTCACACCTCTTTGTTGCAGCTCCACATTAATTTTCTGTCGTTTTTCCAGATTTCTGCTGTAATTTCTGCTTCATTTATAACTGAACAAAGCAGTTATAAATGAATAAATAAAAGTGTGCACTCATTATGTCTTGTCATGGACAAAGTGCGTACAGTTTGTGGGTGTGATGTGTTTTTAGTTTGTTGGTGAGGTGCAGCAGCAGAAACATTACGTTGGGTGCAGCCAATCTTGGCTGTTGTCTCGGTTTAGACACCAGTGTTCCCATTAAAACCTGCTGCCAGCTCCGTCACTGCAGACCACTCTCTATTTTACACAAAACAATGCCGCCCTAATTGGAATGCTTATGCAGCAGCACCAAATATCCTAGTAAGGACACACGAACATTGTCAGAAACAGACAACACACCCTGGAGACCCCTTGCCTTGTTAAAGAGAGAACTTTTCTAAATCAACAAAGCAACTTGACTCAGCGTGCAGCGGCAGAAGAGCGTGTGTGTGAACAGTCGGAGGACGGATTAATCTTTCCCGCTGTTTGTGTCAGGGCTGGATGTGAAAGCGTCTCCCGCAGCGTGAGCGGCGATGTCTGAGATCCGCCTCCAGGCCGGCTACGTCGCTGGCGCTGAGGCAGCCGCTAATCTGTAATCAAACAAATGCGCGAGCTGCGATCCTCCATGTTTGAGCTCCACAGAGGATGAGGACTGTCAGCATCCTGTTTGTCCTGACAATCTGATGCTGGAAAAGCGGTTTCTGTCACAGCTCCCGTTGTCGCTCCGATTGGTTTACAAAGGCTCCACTAATGACACGGTTTCTATATTCAACTTTTAGCTCTGTGTTTTATTTAAGGGTATCAGGAAAAAGCAGTTGTTTCATTTGGGTTTGACTAATCAAAGTTTCACCAGGAGAAGAAATAAAATATGCTGTACAACTGGTTCTGAACAGATGGAGGTGTTTTTAGGCAAGAGAATTAAGGCCATTGGAAGAAAAAACAAACAAAAAAGAATTTTGATTTTAATCTCAGAAGTCTGACTTTAATCAATCAAACTTCAGGATTTTGAAAAAAGTCAGAATTCCAAGGAAAAAGTCAGAATTCTGGTGAAAGATGTCAGAATTCTGAGATAAAAAGAGTAAAAATTCTGAGAAGAAAGTCAAAATTCCGAGGAAAAATGTCTGAATTCTGAGAGAAAAGTCAAGATTCTGAGGGAAAAGTCGGAATTCTGAGAGAAAAAAACATCTTAATTCTGAGATAAAACCAGTAAGAATTCTCAGAAGTGTGGAATCTGAGAAAAATTCTGAAGATAAATTAGATTTTTGCACATTTAGCCATCTTGATCAGGAAGGCAAACGGCCTTCATCATGGCCTTAGATGGAGCTAAAACATTATTTCCTTACGTAGATTGTCAAAAAAAAAAAAAAAAAAAGTTTATTAACCGTCTGTGAATACATGACAAAATATTTCTGACAGCGAATCATGTTATTGTGCAAGTTTAGAAGTCGGAGAGCTTTTCAAATCGATGAATTGTTGGGTTTTGCTGCTTCACTGAGTTTTAGACCTTGAGCACAAATTGCCTTCAGCCAGTGGATGTTATCTGGTGATTTGAGGCCGACTCTCCCTGAACACAAACAATAGATTTTAAAAGAATAGTGGATGTTTTCAAACTCTTTATACACGTCCATAATGTGCCATAAACACACAGTTTTTAAAGCTGTTTAAAACAAACCTCTGAAAATGATAGGGGGACTTCTGCAACCTGTTCAGTGTAGAGCTGCAGCTAACGATTAATCGTTAGAATAGAATAATCCGTCACTAAAATAATCGATTAATCGGGTAAAGAAAATGGCACATTCTGCAGATTTAAGCCTTTTACATAATATAAGAAACATGTTAAAAGCTGAAAATAACTCAACTCCTTTTTTGAATAACAAAATAAAAATATTACAGTCTAAAATGCAATAACGTAGCATTCGTGAATGCTTGATTATCTGTAGCAAAGGATGCATCTGAAGCTAAAATAATATTGTCTACTGAGCTGTTTAATAGTTTTTTGGATAATAGGAGATTCTTTTGACAGAATGTGAACCGGGCAAAGTTAAACTTGAGGAGTTCTGTTTATAAAATACTGACACACAAAACAGGTTTATCATCATAAATACAAAAGTATGTTTATTTGTACAATTTTGGCTTAATTACTGGTCTGAGTGTGCCGATTTTTGTTTTTGTTCTTCAAAAATGTGTCATTTTTAGAGTCTCTATATTCCCGTTAGTGATTCATCAGTTACTAAATTAGTTGAGAATTATTTAAATAACTGATTAATCATGATTATTTCAATTAATCTATTCAGCCCAATTCAGTTTTGACCCAGAAAAGAGTGTGAACACAACTAGCATCAAAACCTTTGCTGCTATCAAAACAGCAACATTATGTATTTTCCAGTCATTTTATTTCACAATGAAGTAATTATGTCACCCTCAGGTTTCATGAAAATGCGCCATATATCAAACAGAAATTCAACTTTGTAATATGGCGCGTGAAATTGGGCCCCTGTCTCTTTAAGAAGCTCCTACTGATGTCATAATTACAAAATATGATACAACATGATACGATACAATGTGATTCAATATATTTTAATGTTTTATTGAGGGCTGCAACTTAAGTCCTCAAGTGCAACCGTCCTGCAACTTTTGGACGCATCCCTGCTCCAGCACACCTAAATCAAGCTAATGGTTAATTACTGGGCTTTTGCAAAACTTCCTCACCAGCCAGGATGGTAATTCAGGGTTTTGATTTAGGTGTTGGAGCAGGTATGCATCCAAAAGTTTCAGGATAGTGACCGTCGATGACTGGAGTCGCTGACCTCTCCAGTGCTGTCTCAGTATATTATAGATCTATAAACAACAGAATGGATACGATTGCCTAAACTCTGTCACCAAAGTGGCACTGCTTCTTATTTAAGATTTGAGCTGAATAAGAATAAATTCAATCTGATACGACCCACTATAAATTTTGATGAAAAAGTGGCAATGTCTAATTAGAGATTAAATTCAAATATACTTTATTGATCCCAAAGGGACATTAAATGTTGTTGTAACTCACATTAGCTCAAATTCTTCAAAGAATAATTGATTAATCTGATGATTAATTGATTAATTGGACAAAAAAATTATTGTTTGTTTAACTACTAAAGCCATTTTTATACATTAGAAATATATAAAATATGCAAATAAACAAATACTTCAATTCCTTTTTTTTATTTACAAAATAAACATTTTATGGCCTAAAATTCAATAACAGTTTTTCTTCAATGAACACTTGATCATTTGCACCTACAGCTAAAGAAATACGTTTAACATCAACATGTGAAAAGCTCAGTACTTCCTGTTTGATTTAACATCGACAGCGTAAAGCTAATCTGTTGACTTTGTTTTGATAAACTGATTAATAACTGGACAGAAAAATATGCATAATGTGATTTTTTTGGGTGAAATTTGAACTAGGTGAAGCTAAAACTTCCTCTTAAGTGCAAAATGTACATATTTTTTGTACAGTTTTGGCTTATTTGGTGCTACTCTTACAGCAAATGATCTTTTTCTGAGTCTTTATACTCCAGCTAACTATTACTAAATTAGTTGATGGTTATTTAAAAACTCGATTAATCACGATTGAACCGATTAATCGTTCCAGCCCTAACTAGAAAGCATTAAAAGGGAAGGTTTTCAATATTTGTTACTCAGCATATTGAGAATCCACACAGTATAAAAGCAACTGATGCTTCATGAATTTTATTTCCTCTCAGAACTGCAGAATAACCAACCCAGAGGGTTTAATCCTGCCATGCTTCACTGCTAACACCAATCTCAGTGATGCCTGCTGGGAGGTCCTTTCTGCAACACAAGTTGACAATTCTGGGCTTGATTTGTTTCATTGAGTACTTTTAAGTTTATTGATTTGGATTATATAGACCCACAATAGCTGTTTGGGGTATTCACTGAGGTCCAGCAGTGGAGAAGGAAGTGAGCCAGAGTCCCTAACTCCCTTATAAGCATCCCACATGACACTGAACGCAGCCAAATGCAAGACCAAAAAAGATAAAAAGGAAAGTCTTGAGCTTTTTCCCGAGCACTGAAGTAGCTGACGAGCCTCGAGTTGCCAGGTTGGTTCGCTCTTCCCCAGCTTTCCGTCCAAATCCACCTCCGGGTAACTTCCAATCCTTTTTCATCTCTTCCTCTCCCTCCTCTTCACTTTCCTTTGGTTTGTCAAAGGGTTTCAGGCTCAATAAAACACTATCCGTCATCGCGCGGTGGAGTAGGTGTGCAGGATGCGGTATCGACGCCACCTTGACTCGACGTGGGCTGAGCACAAAGGTAATGGGGGAACCGTGGCGGCTCGGCAGCAAATAGCCGACAGGCCCACCGAGAAGCGCCGTGATAGAATGGAGAAAGAAATTGGGTCTCTGTAGTAATGTTAAAATAAAGTTGATTTGACAGTGCTGTTGATCCTCTCCCTGCATCGGATTCAATTTGGTGCCGCGCGGCGCCGCACCACGCCATCTCATCCTCCGACACGGGGGAGCTCTTTGCGCCCGGCAGTCCCGATTTGTTATGAATTTCCTGCTAAAGGGTTCTGCTGGAATATTCATCTCCCTGCCCTTCATTGTTTTCCTTTTCATTCTTCTTTCATCAATTTTTAATACACACCACTACTCAATCTTGTCCCCGTGCCACCTCATTTCATTCAAAATCCTCTTATAAAAAGTCATTTCTGCGCAGCACATAAGGATGTAGAAAAAAAAAAAATGAATGAAATCAACAATGTGATGAATGCAGCCTCTATTTCTTGTCCTTTCTGTTTTTGTCACAACTTGGAGAGTTGGCGTCTCGTCGACTGTCCGCATCGTGAAAATCCACCAAGAAATGTGGAGATTTAGCGGGACAGCATTTCTCAAGATGCACCCAATTATGGGAAAAAGATGAAAGGCGGCGAGCTTCCATGCATGCACGGCGCTGCTTCCCAAAATAAGGTAGTGCTAGCAAGATCCAGCGAGGAAATGTTTTGAAGTGGAGAGAGGAGTCCAAAGACCAGAATCCAGCATAATAAAGGGAGGGAAGGGCCGTGTTTACCCGCTCGCTGACTATATTGTGTGAAATAAGTAAACGCAAGCAGAATAAAGAGGAATATATACGGCTGAACAGCCAAACGCATTGGCTGCCTGTCAAAAAATATGCTTATGTCCCACAGGGCAAGCAGCTTACAGCCATCCCACTGATCATTTCCTCATTTTGATTCGCTGCCAAGTAAAATTTTCCAAAGACAACAAACGATTAAGTTGAAGAATAATAACACTTTCTGAATGATATCCAAATCCCGTCTGTAGAATAATGAATAAAAAGGCAGTAGTATATATTTTCCAGGCACATGGCAGCATTTTATAGCACAGTCAATATGTATAAACTCTTCCTGAGTTCAAGCATCAGTGTTGTTGTTTCTAAATGAATCTGAACTTGTTTTCTTTGCGTTATTTGAGCCTTTTTCCTTATTTTGACCGTTTCTCATTTTCTGCTAATACTAAATTTTTGCTTGGACTTTCACAGACATGTTGTCAGTAGTTCACAGAATAACAGAGCAATGTTCGTTTTACTTAAACATAAACCAATAAAAGTAAAGACACTCATCATTTTGCAGTGGTCTACTAAAGTCTTCCAGAGCTGTATATCCAACATAACTTCCACTTTGTGAGTTCAATAAGTAAGAATGTTTTAAAGACAGATGTGATCTATCAAAAACAGAGGTAAAGTCTTATTACATTTCATCTTTGACCATAATATAGAAAACATATAAGCAAAATTATAGCATTTAATTGGCTGTAAATGAGTCCACAACTTTCAAAAGTGTTGTAAAATAGTATTTTTTACCCATAATACTAACAGAACACAGAAAGTTCTACAGATTTTATAATAATAAGCCTTTATTTTTTGTGTGCGTTTCTTTTTTCTGTGTTTTAAAGGCACAAGTAACCATCATTTCCAGGTTTATCTCTGCCGCTCCACAGGCATTCAGAGAGCAAAACATTGTTTTCAGACAGAAGCAGAAAACATCAAATGTATAACATCCATAGCGAACGATAAATGAGACTGAATCCAGTTGCAGAGAGACACGAAGATAAACTAAAAAGAAAGATGATAAATACATAAAAAAAAAAACCTGAATCTGTCCTGTAATATTTATCATCTTGTATTTCCGTCATCTGAAATAACTTCCCCAGTGGTAAAAACCTTTTGCCCTCCTGCTAATGAACACTTACCCCCCACGTGTTCTTTGCTCCTATCAAACTATCAACAATCATTTGAAATTAACTCCCGAATCTGAACTAATAAAATCAGCAGCCAAATGGCAGGAAGTGACACGTCAATAAAAACATCTAGGACATTTTCATCTGTTGTGACATCTGTAATTAAGATCCATTATTTCAGTGAACTGTGCTCACTCATGCAAACCGCAGAAAACAACTTTTCATTCTTACAGGCTGTTCAGCAGCACACACACACACACACACACGCCCACACACACGCACACACACAGCCATTGTCCTGCTCCGAGCTTTCAGCACATTTTACGCATAAACTTTTACAAGCATTTTGATTACAGTCTCTTTGAGCGTAGTAAATACGGCCTCAGATGCTTTCGCCAGGCCGTTGTTGTTTTACTGTGATCTGCTACTGTATATCTGGAATAATAGGAAGCATCAAGTTTCATGTCCAATGATCTTTAGAGCCTCACCGGGTGCAGAGACAATCAGTTTAATGACGTTCTGCTGTTGCTCCGTGCACCATTTTGTGGGGCTGTTATTTAAATCCTGTAGGCTTTTACTGTGGATGTTGGAGACGTTTTTTACACAATAATTGCCTCTGCTGTGTCTAAATACCGTCTTCTGTATGTGAGTGAAGAATTATTCAAAGTTATAACCAGTAATAAGCTGTCAGGATGTAGGCGTATGTTTATTTTACCTCCATCTGCATGAATTTTTTCCAGTTTGGACGTGAATATGAGCGTCAGCGTCTTAATTTTTGTTCAGTTTCTCTTGCATTTCATTCAAGAAAAACCGACATGGACTGAATTCTACAAACAGGAGTCTGAACAACCGTAATTTTTCTGCTTTACTATCACTGAGGTCCTCCGTCTAAAAGAAACCAGGAGAAAACTTGAACTGAAAGCCGCTTTTTCACAGCAGGAACCTTTTCCAGGAACCAGAATTACTTTTTTATTTTTCTACCTATTTCCTGTCATCACCGTGGGAAACAGAGCCGAATCAGAAGACCAGCGTGGGAAACATTAAACTTTATATAGCATGAGAGGGCTAAAAGGGTTTCTGAGTTTAAACTTTGAGACACTCCCTTTTATTTTTTGTTAATGTTACTCGGCAACCTTGGATGGGATGAAGGTAATAGAAAAGATGAGACACAGCTTGAGCTTCCGTTAGCATCTAACAGGAAGGTTTATTATTCTTCTGTGTATTGAACATATATAATACTATATGCAATACTTCAGGTATCACTTAGTAACTGTAATGAATTGCCCTTAGGTTCTGTACATCACAAATAGCCATAATATCAAACAAAACATTCTTTTAGCATGCTCCATTAAACATTATGGATTTTATCAAATGACAAAATCTATCCAAATTGTGGACGTTAGCTTTTATTTGAGCTCTCTTCCTCCTCAGAATGGGAATGGATGCTTCTAAAACTATTCGAATAACACATTTCCAATCCCAAGTTGGAAAAATTAACTGGAAAACGTCCTCAAGTTTTACAAATTTGAGCAACTCATCTTAAAATCCAATATGGATTTGGTACTGCTGGTTTTACAAGCATAATGTTCTGAAAAGGCTTCGTGATTAGATTGAATTGCTACCAGTTCATCCTGTTCTTATCACTGAACAGAACAGAATCAGGAACAAATCAAAAATAAGTTTTATAACTTGCTCTTTGAAGAATAAAATGTCTGTTATTTGATTTTCAGGTCCCAGTTTGATTATAATTGCTCTAAGAGTACAGAGCAATCTTTTTTCTACTTGGAAGAAAACGAAATCCAAAATCCAGGCAGCACAGATGAGCGGAAGGCTAATGCTCACAACTGGTAGCAACTGGAAATACATACAACTGTAGACTGACACGACAAGACGGCTTGACCAGACAGATTAGGCAACAAGACATCTTGACAGCTAGACAAGGACCCGACAAAAAAACCTAGAAACACAGGTTGGTATAAATACACAAGGGGTAATCAGGGGGAACTAGACACAGCTGGGATCCATCAAGGGTAGACAGGACAACACGGAAACTCAACCGACACAGAATCCTAAACAAACACACAGAAAAACTCAAATCCTTATAGCTCTTTTGTTTGAGCTCCTCTTTCAACATAAGATACAACAAAAACCAAACTTCTTCTGAACGCTTCAGTGAGGATTTCCATGTATAAAAACATCTTCACCCATCTAAAAGCCATATTTGTAATGTAAATGGTGCAGAAATAATTGCTCCCTTGTGTGCTCAAACAGTTTTATCTACCAGCTGATTGTAATTGAAAGCAAGCATTTCATTCGAGAGGAGGTTTAAAATTTAATTCCTGCACTTTATTGTGCAATGACGTGTGATGCCATTGTAATTTCCCTCTGTATCTTTTAATTCGGCTTGCTGTGAATTTCCCCCCGTTCTGTCGCCTTTGCCCTGACGTGGGCGCTCGTTTCACTGAGCTCATGAGTGTCTGCGCTCACCAAAGAGAGAGTGAAGCTCTTCCTGCCAGCAATGAGGTCCTGATTCGGGGCTCAGGTGGTTCTGGATCGTCGGAGGAAAACATAAAAGTCGAATGCTTCTGCTCTCCCTTTGTTGATCTAGTTCAATCTCGCTTCAGTCTGTAATCCCATCATCTTCCTCTGTGTGCACACACACTGCAGCTCAACACGCTGGCTGCTGCATCAATCTGTCTAAAAGCTGAACCTGAGCTCTTCGCCCCAGTGCTCCTCGCTTCCTCGCGCCTCAAGCAGAAGCTACTTCCAAATAAAACCATCGGTTTCAGGTCAGGTTTTGTTTAAATTCACATTTTGTTTGTTTTTATGCGTCCATTTGGATCTCAACTGCTTCTAAAAACAATCCAAGCACTTAAAAAAAAAAAAAAAAAAAACTCATCTGTATTTTGGTGTCTGAAAAAAAAAAGCAGTTTCAAAAACCTTACAATTACTAAGACACGCTGCCTTGTTACTGTAGAGAAATAATTCTGTGTTTTTCTTCTATCTCTTTTAGCTAGTTGTAAAGCTAAAGCTAAAGGAAATGACATGTTAGGAAACAGCCTCAAAGGTAAGGTTAGAGGATACGACACATTAGGAAACGCCCTCTTTAGGGCGTAGCTTAGATAGAAGCTAACAAAGAGGGTGGAAAACTGCTGCTTGATGCCATTTTGTCTGTTAGCTCTGAAAGGTAGCATGTCAGAATGGACCAGCTGTATTTTGGCTTTCAATAATTCATGAATTCAACTCACTGACTCTTCTTCAACCTCATACATCAAGAACTTAGCATGCTGAAGGATAATTCTCCACATTACCTAGTAACACAAGCGTAACTCCAGCATGTTTGGTCAGCTGGTTTTATGTGCTGTCCAATGGCTGCTGGATAAAAAGTAACACAAGTATTTCGTTGCTGACTTACCATCCAGAAACCACTTGCTGCATTCAAGTTGGCTGTGCAGGAGGCGCCGCTAATGCTCGTCAAAGATGTACGGTTGTAAAACTTTGCATGCTCTGTTTGCAGCCGTTTTCACGAGTGTAAACGTTGAGTTGTGACGCGTGGCCAGCTGCAGCTTATTTGGACTTAAAGCGACAGAGTCCCTGAAACAGAACTGATCAGACTAAAATCTCGTCATCGAGGAAAAAGAACCCAAATGTTTTATATCGCCCATATACCAATCCTAACCGCAGTACGTCGACTTTAAAACTGCACCAGTTACCCTTTGAGCAGATTTTCATCTCCCCTGCGGATTAAAAATACGGTCAAATTATTTTTTTGTTAAAAAAATGGAAGCAGCAAAGCAGCCCGGACTGAGAGGTTACAGGTCACAGCAGTGAGCCGGTTTGCAAGCGTTTTCCTTCGGGGGGCCCCGACTCAAAGCAACAGTTGGATTCTGACACAACGCAGCCTGTGTAGCAGAGCCACGTCTGCATTGCTCCCACGATAATAAAGCACCTTCCCTGCATCCAAACAGGCTGCTGCTTGGAAGGAAAATCTCCTGGGTTTAAACACATAATGATGCCGTTTCGCTGCGCTGATCCCCTTTCGCTCTCGTAGACTTTTACAGCGACGTTAAGCAGAAACGGCTGACAGCGAGGAACACAAGATCTCAGCAGGTTCCCTGAACAGACGGGCGTTTCAGCAGCTGTATTTATGTGTGGAATCGTACTATTTTCATAGGAAATGTAGGAAAATATGATAAACGCTAGAAATGACATTGTCTTCCCAACTACTCTGTAATTTAAATTAAAATCTGTTACTTTTGAACTTGAATTTAAATGAACACAATCAAAATAAATTGAGATAAACTGTTAAATGCAAATTATTTGCTTTTTGTACGACAATATGCCGACTGTCGTAAACGAGTTACACTTAAAAAAAATCTGAGTTGAAGCAAATTCAATTAGACTGAATTGAACAGGCATAATTTAACTGAACTGAATGCAAAGTGAATCAAATAAAAGAACTGATGAAATCAAATGGAATTCAATCTGGTTTAACTGAACTGAACTGACTGAATCTAATGCAGTTCAACTGAAAAGAACTGAATCAATCTCAACCATGAACTAAAGTTATTTCAGTGGAACCGAATTTAATCAAACTAAACTCAATACAATTAAGTGGAGCCAGATTGAATTGAGTTGAAGTGAAATAAACTATGCAGAATTTCAGAAAACTGATCCAATCTAGGCAGATTCAAATCAAAATGGACACATTTAGTGAATTGAAGTTTAAGTTAAATCATGTGTAGTTGTGCGCAACGTTACTGAACTGAATTGAATATTTTTGATGAAGCAGAAATGAACTGAATTCACAAATTAGATCAAACAGTTCATCCAAAACAAACTGGGCTGAATAAAATTTAGTAGAAGTGGACCGACAAAAAAATAATAACTGAACTGAACCGAACCAAAACGAATTCAGTTCACTTCAATCCAAGTCAATTCAAAACTCTTCTGTTAAACTGAACATTCAGTTCAGTTCAATTATTTCAGTTTAGTTTTCCTGAGAAGTAAAATATCTGAGAACAGAAAAGATTTCTTTCTATCTGCTGTTTTAAAGTGTTTAAATATTTTGAATTCGTGTATTTTTTTATCCTCAATAAAGGAAAAAAAAATCCTGAGCCAGTTGTTTGAAGGTGAATCCTGATTCAATTATTATTTCTCTGTTCTTCCTCATGGAAATTATTCAGCAGCAGAATAATTTATCTCCAAATAAAACCTTCATTGAGAGCGAATGACCGAATAAAACACACACACAACAAAACAAAATACGTTTTAGCATGAAAAATGATTTCTATTAGTGGAAAACCTGGTTATTGGTGGAACTAATGATCAGAAATGAAGTTAATTTTACAGGGAAGAGGTTATTCCTCAATTTCTATCAGGATTAATTATCAATCATTAATTTTAAATTGTCTTTTTAGATTTAAAACTTAACTATGTGGATAAGATGGAGCTGTTTCCAGCTTTAAATGTGTTTTATTCCACCTCTGAAGAGGATTTAGATGCAGGATTGGGTAAATGGAAGCAGAAATTTCCCTTCAAATCTGGTAAAATGTATTTAGGGAAGATGAACGACGGGCATCTTTAACCGTTTCCCTGCTTTCCCGACTGCGGCAGCCCAAAAAGACGTGTCTGTGCCGACTCGTTTGATCACAGAGAAAATCCTCTCGTGTCAAACTTTCCCCCCGACTTCAAACTTAAAAAATAAAAAAATAAGGAGAAAAAAAAAAAAAAAATCCTTAAATCAAAGAGCATCTCGGAGTGAGAAAAGAAGCAGCACAGCCCTTAAAAATAGCAGAATCAAAATACCATCCGTCATCTTTTTTTCCTCCAAGAAACAAGGAGAACAAAGACGGGGGATGAAAGTGCGGACAAAATTTCCTCTTGGTGTTGGTGCAGCAGACTGTGGGAGGTAAACCGGAGGCTGGCTGGAAGTTTTCCTGCTTCCTCCCAGCAGCAGCAGATTAGACCCGCAGCCTCCAAAGTGGGACACGAGTGTCCTTGGACGTTCCTCTTTTTTAACTCCATTTGATGTTATCATCCCTGACTCGGACTAAGTACGGCTTAATATTTGGTCCAGTAGCAATTTCAGCCTTGAGAAAGCGGCTGCGGTGCAGTAATGAAGCCTCATTGTTTGCTGCGGCTTCAATAGAGGCCTTGTTGCTCAAAAGTCTGCACAATAATTAGCTTCTTTTTTTTTTAATATTTGGACAATGTATTTTCAAGGGCACAAAGCCGATGGTGTTTGTTATTTGAGGGCAAATTAAGCACCTGGAAAAAAAGGTGAATGGTTTTATTATGTCTCATTAGACGGGATTGCTCCGCCAAGGTTATATAAGGCTAACGATTAGCATTCAAACGGCGGCGTCTTTAATTGAAGTGGTCAGCAACACATTTGTTCAGCAACACATTGGTACGCATCTGATGTAATCAAGGTGTTTGACCCGTGTGTGTGTCTGAATGTGAATGCGTGTGTGTGTATATGCATATATATGTGTGTGTGTGTGTGTGTGCACACATCCCCCAAAAAAAGACTTTCAAAACAAGAAGGAAAAAAAGGAAAAACATGCAACAAAAATACCTTCGTCTCGAGGCTTGTTCATTGAAGATTCATCAGTTTTTTTTGTGAGCGGACCTAGGGTTAAGAAAAAAAGGGGGGAAAAAGAGAAAAGAGAAAATTTCAAAAAAGATTACTGGCAAAAACCGATTAAAAAAAAAAAATAAGAATATCAAAAAAAGAAAAGAAGCAAGAGTGAAAAAAAGGACAAATCAGTTCAAGAGTTCATGTTTGCTTATTGTGTTTTTTTTTTCTTTAAAAAGAGCACAAAAACAAAAAAAAAGGCATCACAGACACAGATTTATCACAAGAAAAGACACAAGATCAAAGAAGAAATCGGCTGCCATGTTTTTTTTTTCTTTGGTTTTATTTTTGAACCCTGTTTGCTCTGCTAGAGAAACCTTCGGACGCTGACCGGACGGTAAGTGGGGTTTGAAGAACAGGACCCAAAAACGAACTGACCTCTAAAAAATGTGTAAACAATAAAAAATAAGATAAAATAAAAAAACCCTGAGGAAGAACGGCAGGTTTGGGTCCTGATGCTCAAACGGATCAGAAAACTGTTTATTATCGTGAATGAATGAGAAAAACACACCGGAGACAAAGACAGCTTTAATAGGACGACACGGAGCCTGTAATGGCAAACAGCATGTTAAACATGTTCCTGATAAAACAGAGAACAGGTGCTTGGTTTGTTGTTATCATGTGTGAGGTATTCAGTGTTTATTCCTCAGGCGGGAAAATAATTACAAGGCGCAACAGCAGCGGCTCGTCGGCCCGAAATGACAGGCGAGCGTCAGGCTGATTGCAGAGAGGATTCTGGGTAAAAGGGGAGCGCGGCCTGACCCCCGTCTGCCCACAGGCTGTATTTTTACTAAATTAAAAGAGTGGCATGAAGAAAAGTGGAGAAGAGAAATGACCTCCTCTTTTATTTCCTCCGTCTGTGTAAACAAACATGGAGAGTGGATTTTTTTCTCTCTTTTTTTTTGACCAAAAATTTAGTAAACACGTGTGAAATGTTAAAAGCTGCGTTTTCATTTCATTTCCATCTGACGTTTGCTCACTGAAGCGACACTCCAGATCATCTTGTACAAGGTAATTCCTCACAGTCTGGATGTTTCTTGTGAAAAACATCCTCACCATTTGAACAGTTTGACCTTTTCTCACCTTAAAACAACAAAATTCGACAAATTTTGTTGGGATTTTAAGTGAAAGTCGATGTGAAAACTTCTAGTTGTGAACAGTTCTGGTTTTTAGAGGCAACTGTTGAAGGAAATGCATAAGAAGACACAGCAAACATGTAGGAGACGATAAAATTTGACTTTCTAATCTGCATTCAAATGATGTTCGGAGGAGAAGAAATTCTCCACTTCACCCCAGAAACATCACCTGCTCAGGTGAGCATGGTAGTGGCAGTATCATGCTTGGTCGATGCTTCTGTTTACCAAGAACAGGGAAACTAGTCAGAGTTTAAAGATGGAAGCAGCTACAGGGAAGGAAAACTGTAAAATATTTGAGTTTCCAGAATAGCCACCCTAAACATGCAGCTAGAGCCACAACGGAATGGTTTAGAACTATTCTGGTTTTAGAAAGGCCTAGTCAAAGTTCTGACCTGAATTCAATTGAGAATCTGTAGTAAGGCTTGAAAACTGTTCCCAGATCTGTCCAATCAGACTGAGCAGCCAAAAATCTCATTCTTGATGCAGAAAAACTGGTAGAGATGTTTCCCAAAGGAGAACAGGAGTGAAAGATGCTTCATTAATCATCACTTACTTGTTTTTTAACTAAAAGAAAATTCTATATTCTTTTCACATCAATTGGCTTTTTAATTGGTCTATCACTGAAAATCCCAGTGAAAAACATAAAAAATTCGGGTAGCAACGTAATAAAATGTAGACATTTTTAAGGCGTTTGAATAATTTTCCAAGATAAAACGTCTACAGTTTTTGTTTTCAATCTACAAATGAAAACTCTGAAAGTCTGAGTTGTAAACATTGGCTGTTTGTCTGAACACAATAATACGATTTTATAATGATCTGCTGTTCAACAACGAAACAGCGCAACCAGGAGCATGTAATACTCACAAAACCTTCACATTAAATGTTTAATATTTAATATCTGATGTTTGTCTGAACTCAGCTTGAAAACTCTGACAAAGGAAGTCAGAGTTTATAAGTCTGACAGTTGATACGACTCGTAAAATGTAGACCAGCTGGACGGGACTCGGTTATTTTCTCTGCTTTTTGGTTTTTCTGTGCTGCCACAGCAGTTACACCAAAGCTTCTCCAATTATGGACATAAAATACAGTCATAAGATCCAAATAATGCTTGTAATTTTTATCCAAACAGGTAGGGAAAAGCTTGCTACCACGCGATGGAGCCTTAAACTTTGACAGAACCTTTACGATGTAAAAATGACCTGATATTTAAAACAAAATCAGAACCGTTTCTTCTACGAACGTTTAATTCTTCAGAAACGACAGAAAACTCCGGTGGAAATGTGCAGGCACTCTGCTACATTGATGTATTGGTCTCATTAAAAATATATTAAAACAAATTTCACCAGCTACCAGCATTAAGCTCCATTTTTTTGTAATAACTGTCACAGCATAAAATGACAGACTATCGTTTCAACACGGATCATATTAAAATACATTCATATGTGGCAAAACTGGGGAAATTCCTCATTTCTCTGGATGGTTTCTGCCCTTTTGCATACTCTTAATTTGGCTTTTTGGGTTTTTTTTCCAAGAACTAAAGTGTAAAAATGAGATGAATTTGTTACTAAAAGATCAATTCAGGCAGGTTTCCATGATGTTTTCCATCATAAGATCTTACAGAAACATCTTTTTATGCAAGACCTGAGTCCAAAACTTGAATTTTATATGATCCAATACTGAATGGCAACTTCTGTTTCAGTTTCCCGAACGTCCAATTCAAGTAAAACAGATTTGTTTTGGTACTCAAAACTCTGAAAAAGGCTATGAATAAAATAGTCAAAGTTTTATTTATTTCAACTCAAGGATATCCTGGAACGACACAAGATGTTCCAGGAAGTTTGTAAATTTTGATTTGGCCAAATTGCTTCTGAATGAAGTGTCTTGAATCAGGATTTTTTTTTTTTTTTTTTTTTTTTTGCCCCAGTAATGGTCACAAAACGTCCCTTTGTTGCCATTCATCCTCCTTCCAGCGCTAACCTTCCACCCAATCATATTTAATTTCAGCAGAACTAAAGTGGAGTGCTGTGTTGTGCCTGATAAGTGGACCGGAGACGGTTCTCTGAGTGGCCTCAGCCGAACGCTTTAAAACATGCAGCAGCAAAACCGCAGCCAGGAAGTTAATTCATGAGGAGTTTAAATCTCACAAGGAGAACGTGTCCCGGCGTTAGCTCCAATCACAGAGTACAAACAGAGCGTATTAAAAACTCATCCTGTTCTCTTCTCATCGCTTATCGTTGCTTATTTTAGGGGGACTTTTCTGAAACCAGGTGTTTCCAGGAGTTTCAGGGAAAAAAAAAGAGATCAGGATGAGGACGAGGAGGAAGACTGTCTGGTTTAAAGTCTGGCTGTGGATTAGAGGCGAAGAAAAAAATATTAATCCTGTAGAGAATTTGTAGCGCTGGGAATTCAGAATCGATTCAAAATGCTCGAAATCATTCGATGTTGAATAATTTTTTTGATATTTCTTATATAATAAAAAGCCAGGCAGCTAAGCTAACCTAACGCTGATCATTTAAGTCGCAGAATTTCATCCGCAAACCCAATTCTCCTTAAATACAAACTGATGAAATCGACTTAAATGTTCTTTTTGTTTGCACTGGGGTTTCTCTTCTCTTGTCAGTTTCATAACTGAAACAACGTCTATGAAACGTTTGATATAAAATTCATTTCTGGATCGAATCGTGACATAAAGACACTGAAAGACTTGCATCTCTAACGTGGATCAGTGTGTCGACATTTAAGTCCAAAGGAGTAGAGCTGAAGGTCAACAGGAAGATAAAAAATATGACACAATTTATCTTTGTTTATATTTTCACAAATTGCTGCTGAGCTCGGATTAAACAAAACATTTCCCTACAAACTGCTGATGCGGAGAAATTTTGTCTTTTAAGTTCCCTCGCAATAAATTAGCAACTACAAACTGGCTTTTGTTTTTTTGTGTACAGTCACAGTAATAATAAATGTCAATTTAAAGTTGCACATATGTACCTTTTAAAAGATCTTGAGTCAAAACACATTTTATTCTTTGGTGGTTAAAAATCCACCTATTAACTGCAAATGTTAGTTTGTGTAAAATGGAAATTTATCAACTTTTCAGACGAAGAGACACAAAAAACCTGTTAGATTGTGATATTACCCTGTGAAAATAACTAAAGAAAGTCAAAATAGTTCTTTATTTTCTTTTTGAAGAACGTTTTTGTCATGTTTTAGTTTTGGATTAAGGGTTAAAATCCCATGTTTGACCGGCTCTCATCCATTATTTTACAAATCTCCAAAACTTAAAGGCATAAAATAAAATAAAAATAAAAAACAACTCACCAATGAAATATTAACAAACATAGAAAAACCTTACAAAAACATTATAATGAAGCAGAAAAACTTTCAGTATTCAAGATGTTGCGTAAACTGACCACTAAATATCGCGAGAAAACGCCAAAGAAGAAAAATCCCCCATGTCCACTAGGGGGCTCTGTTGAAATGAAACATTTTATGTTTAAAAATAAACAGTAAAAATGTCTAAAGACCTCTAATCATTAATCCATGGCTGTTTCCCAGGGTGTGAACGTGACAGGAGATTGTTTATTTAAGTCACTGGATGTTAAGAAAAGTAAAATAAACCTGAAAAACTCACTAATGAAGAACCATAACAATGAGCGACGTTGAGTCTTTGTAAGCATCTTCGACATGCCAGACTGGCGCTATGCTGAGTTTCCCAGCAGGATGTGAAGCTACAACAAACGTTCACAACACTGGAGCTGGAAATGAAGACGTGTGGATTCTTGAGAACCCGTTCAGAAATCAAAATGAACACCGGAACAAAAATAAATAAGCTTTAAATGTCGACAAAAGATGAAACAGTACTTATGATGTTGTTTTTGTTGGCGTGATGCACCTAAACAGTTTGTGCTGCAAAATTGAGCACATCTACATAAAAACAAAAAAAAAAAACAACTTTATTTCATCAGTCTCAGAGATTAAACTTATAGAAAACCTGTGGAGGAGAAAAAGTGAAAAATGTAGCATTCAGGGTTTTTGCAAACAGGAAAAGTGAAAGTTTTCTCTCTCTGTAGGACCAAAGCTGGAGAAATGTTCCTGGTTTCCCTTTCAGCAAAATCAGAACCAGGATTGGTTTTACTGACCAAGACAACAAGTTAGACTTTGGGTTTCAAGCATTTATCACATATAAATATATAAACTTTAGAGGAAATACAAAATGGATAAAAATAACCGAATAAAAACTGTGTTGTCCAGCCTGGCACCAAAAGATGAGGTACAAGAACTTCAGTGGAGATTGTTAAAGGAAAGTATGGACAACTTTTAAAACTCTTAAAGAGTTGGATTAGAGTTTGAACTTGAGGTATTTTTTAAACGTTCTTGTCAAACAACATAATGAAAGCAGCAATTATCACTGGAACCACTGGAAGCAAAAGCCAATAGCAGAGGTAACTGTCTTTGTGTTTTATCGATTTCTGTCAAAAAAAAAAATCTGGAAAGGTCTGAAAGGGTTTGAATATCGAAGTGGCTTTGAAATAACCGCAGAAACTCGTTTTTATTTCTTCTTTTTCTCACGTGAGGCGACTACATCGGAAAAGTAGAAATCAAGCAATCATTACCGGGAAAAGTGGAAAAAAAAGCAAAGCTTGATTGACGTCTTCTGCAACGAGCGGGCGAGGCGGCTTGAATCAAGCTGTGAGGGGAAAAAAAATAGCTTTTTGTTTTCTTGACATTTTTAAAAATCTTTCATCCAATCACAGCAGTGATGAGCAGTTTCCTGAAACCCCCCAGGAGCCCCGTAATCGGCTTCCCACGCCGCAGCGACCTGCAGACGCCAGAAATATCAGGGCTCGTTATTATAATCGGGACAGAAATTAGCTTTTCCTCGTCTGATTTAAAAAAAAAATCCTGCAAAACACGACTTCGTCTTTAACTACCGCGAAAAGCTTAATGAAGCCGAGGGACACGTTTATTATCTACGACTTTGAGGAAAAATGAAACATTTCCCATCGTACATGTTCGTCCGTGAAGCGACGCAGGTTCAGACCTCGAACTGATCTTCTTTACACACAAACGCAAAAGTCGGGTAAAAAATTTAGAAATGAAAAGTTTGGTGCTTTTTAACCATATTAAAGTCATCTTGTTGTTTGTTTTTGACCAAAACTTTCAGCAAAAATGTCTGACATCAAGGAAAAAATGGAGGCTCCTTGGAGCTTCATGGCTCTTCAAAACATTGGCTAAAAGGATAAAGAACCACACAATGTATTTAATTATAGTTCTAGTAACAAATGCAGGTCTAAGCTGTAATTGCATTGAATTCCCACAACAGAACGACTCTAAAAATATTCTTAGTTGTATTTTTCTTGTATTTAGATTGGAAACTATGTTTTCTTTGCATAGTTTTTCACAGAAGAGAATGTATTTATGATCCTTTGGGGAAAAGTTTTATGTTTTCCTTTGGTTCGTCTTCATAGATACGATCAGGGAAGTCAATATGTTCACATGCGAGGAAATTTAATGTCTCATTTGATTTAATGGCAATTTCAGGAGGTCTGAAATGATCTATGCGGGTGTAAGATTTAGTCCTGACAGCTTATAACTGAGTGTTGGCCGTGACGGATGACTTTTTTTTTTTTAGAGCTGAACTTGTCATCACATGTCTGTGAAATCCCAGAATATCATGTTAGAAATAAAACTTTTTGCTGCAAATAAAACGACTGACTCCAAAAGATCCGAATCTAAATTAGTATGCAAGTGAGAAGAAGTTGAAGATGAGCAACAGGGATGAATGAGATGCGGTTCCTCCGAGAATCATTCGCCCTTATATGCATTCCTCAATTTCTCACAGAGTCATGCTCTAGATACTCTCTGTGTGTGCGAATGCGTGTGTGTGTGGGTTTAATAATGCAAGACAGTGGGAAGGTGTTCAGACAATGAAGCATGCAGGCGGGCAGGCAGACGTACAACTGCCAATCTTCTGCTTCATTATCACACAGTGCGGCTCTCTCTGCCGCTATAAGCTCTGCATACTGGAGATTTGTGAGAGGATGTCACAGATGAGCAGCTTGGCTGCACCGTGAGCAGCCGTGACGTCTGTTTTCTGGTGAACGGCAGCTCCAGTCTGACCTCAGGACACTTCCTGGAGGTCCTGTCCTGCAAGGCGCTAATCAAATCCGGCTTTCAAAGACGACAACGTTAAGTCTTAGTTGACATTTTTTTAAATGCAACAGCTAATAAACCCCTGCAACTATGAAAGGACTCGGCTGATTTTTTTTATTTTTTCTACTGAGTTAATTTTAGCACATTTAAATCTGCATGTATTGTTATTTTTAAAAAAAACAAAACAATTATTGCAAGAGAAAAGGGAAAATAATAACGTCTGTTCATGTTGCTATTATGCTCCTGTTTACCTTTCATGGGGCAGAAACTTGTTTGAAAACCAGCTAAAATTAACTCAGTAGAAAAAATAAAAAACAGCTGAGTCTTTTCATAGTTACAGGAGTTTATTAGCTGTTGCATTTTGGATTTAAAAATAATTCTGGCAGGAAAACTTAGTAAAAAAGTAAATATTTTGATTACTGGAGCTATTTATGCCTCCAGTAATACGCTTCAGGTGTTTTACTGGTTAAATAAAAACTTCTTTCTGAAAGGTTTTTGCAACTCGAGTTATAAATGTTTACTGCAGCTAGCTTTAGCTCGTGTTGCAGCTAAAGTTAAATTGAAAATGTTCGCAGTTTAAATTTTCGACAAAAGGATAGTTTAAAATGTCAGCCGAATTGTATTTAAGCTACATTACAACTTAGACGTGAAAGATCTTAACTCTAAATCAGTTAAAAAGTGGCAACAATGAGCTGTTGATGTTAGCGCTAGCATGCTAATGTTAGCATCAGCCAAATCTGCTCGGTTAAAAAGCGACTTGGAGTAATTTGGCTTCCTGTACATTGTTTTTATTATGCGTAATGACAATTTTATAACAGTGTAGCAGTAAAGGAAACATCCTCAATGACTTTTACTACAGTGGAGCACAGTTTTGGTATTAGTTTTTAATCATTTAAACGTGGACTAAAACTAAATTTTGACTAAAAATTGCAATGAGTGATGATTAAAAACATAAAGGCAGGCCCGTTTGTATACAATGTTTTCTTTTTTGATGATTATAAATAAGGAAAATGTAGAAAATCTCACCACAAATCCTTCTTATGAACCCATAAAAAAACCCTATGGCTGCGCAGAAAAAAAATGATCCTATCATATCATCCAATGTTCTTTCTTATTACATGCCTCTATGAGGACTATAGGGAGCTTTTTCTTCTTCCTATGTCCATCTCACTTTTTACACAGTGACCTTGCCTGTAGCATTGTTCAGTGAATAATAGGCTTTTGGGGGATTTCGAAGAACAGCACAAAGAGTGATGAGACTGTCAGGATGCTGCCAGAGCGCAGTGAAATCCGGCAGCCCGGTGGGTCCACCGAGGGACAACACAGGTACAGAAGGTTATATGAACTCATACGTTGTGATTTATGACTTTCTGCGTACTCACGTCTTGGGGAGGATTATAAAAACACAAGTGCTGCCTTTATACTGCGTAATTACTATCATGTCTGAAAAAGAAAACTGCTAACTGGTCAAAGTCACGTCAAACGTGAAAAGAAAATTAGTACACACAGTCCAACAACTTTGAAACGCCTTGAAAAAAAAAACATGCAAAGTTCAACTTTTATTGGATATTTTAGAGAAGCTAAGAAGCATGGAATTGGTTGGCTTTTGTAGTTTGTGCAGCATTATTAATTATTAACAGACGATCTCAAAGTCTCTTGGTGTCAGGGATATCATACAACCCTTAGATCTAATTACTGCACAGTTGGGAGATGCATTCTGCCTCCTGCTAACTGTGGGATCATTTCGACAGAGCTGTAAAGCACATATTTGTCCCGGCAGCGTTTTCATGGCTGCCTGAGCGGTTGAGCCCACGCTTCTACGAGGGGAGAAAATGGCTGTAACCTTCATGCTTATTCAGTCGTCGGCGCTCTGTAAATGTCACTCTCCCCCCCTCCACACCCCCACCCGCTGCGCCGCTTGTCTCTGTTTTCTCTCCATGATTCACAGGATCTGTCCGTCATCCGTTCAGGTGAAAGCTTTTAATTACCGGCTTTGATTTCCTGCCGTTTCGTAATGCAACTCCTCCTTTTTCTAGATACGTTTCATGTCCTTTAATGAAGCCGACCGGACATTTTTATCCCTCCACATCTGAACAAATAGCAGCTTCTTTTTCATTTTCTGCTTCGTCTTATTATTCCTGTCTTTTTTTTTTCCCAGTTGGAAACCCTTGTGTCAGCATCCCATTCACTCCTGGCCTCCTCCATTCCTTTTTTTTTGGTTTCCTTTTCTTTCTGCCTGCCACACTCTTCCTCCCCATAGACTCGCGTTGATCGATATTTCTCGAGCTTTCTATCTCGAGATTCGGAACGAGGCTCCCAGAGAACGGGGGGCAGGAAGGAGGGGAAGCAAAAGAAAGTTGACAGAAAGAGAAAAATGGGAGGTTAGAGAGGAAAAATATGGAAATAAATAACAGAGAGAGCTGGCTATTTGAATACGTTTTTTGCTTTTTGTGCAGTAACTAGACATCTTGAGCGGGCTTTTCGTGATTTATACGTCAACATAGTAAATGACTGCGCTGCAGCCTGTTTTCTGTTTATTGTATCCCCTCTGCGTTCAGAGCCAAGGACAGAGAAATAATGTCTAATATTGAAAATGTCAAGGCCTGCAGTCGTTTCATGAAATTATATAAACTGATGAGTGATTTTAAGTGACAAGAGTAGCAGGCTGGTTTAAATGGATGAATGCGAAGGAAGAAATCTGCAGCCCGTTTGAAGGAAAAGTTGAATCAAAAAGCTGCAGCTGTGACCAAAACAACGAAACACGGGAATATGTATCGCACCATTTCGACCTTGTCAGACTCATACGAAGCACCTCACTGTGTTTCTCGTTCAACACTGAATTTAAATCTACATAATGTGACTCAGTTTACTGCTTCCACTCACTGACAGGCTGGCTGGGCTGAGATTCTTCTCCAAGGACGCTTCAACAATCAGTCAGAATACCCGACGTTTACAGATGTTTTATGTCTGCATCACGCTGGACACGTCTCCAGATTCTCATATGCCAACAAACACAAGAACGGACCAAAACAAAAATCGGCAAAAACCGAATAATCCCAGTTTTCTCATGAAAACAACCTACATATGGATCTAAGAAGATTAGAATAGATTAAAATTACATTCTGAAAATCGCAAACTTTACTCTGCCAAATCTTACCAAGTATGTTTAGTCTAGTTCAGGGGTGTCCAAAGTGTGGCTCGGGGGCCATTTGTGGCCCCTGAATTGATTTTGTGCGGCCCACCAGCACAGGGACTGGATGACTTGACTTTTTATTTGTGATAAAAGTAAAATTATAACCAACATAATTTTCTTACAACAATCCAAAGTTTACCGTTTTGTAAACAAGCTTTTATAATAAATAGAACCATGTCTGTTACTAAAAATGCGACTTTTCTGCATCCAAATCAACTTTAATCTAATTTATTAAACCTGAGTAAATACAGCAAGTATTTTGACAGAAAGTGACGCAACTCGATGCATTTCTTTAAATACAGCAGAAATGTTTGGATCTACAGTGAATAACATCGAATCACTGCTTCATTTGCTTGATTTTTTTTTTCTTTATCGTTTTCTAGGCCCACAACTACTTTTGACTTGACAATTTTGTTGCCACGTGACAAAAAGTTTGGACATCCCTGATCTGGTTTCTAGTGCAAATATCTTATTACACTTGAAATAAGACACAATTTAACCAACAAATGACCTTTAAGCAAGAAACAGCAGCTTGTTTTACGTCAACAATTCCTTAATATTGATGAAAAACTTATTGTTGCATTGACAGATTATTTCACTTTTAACATGGGAAACATGGAACTAGTACTTTTTCATCCATTATTGATTTAAAATAAGCTTTTATTTCTTCCTGAAAAAATACTTGTACTTTACTTTTGTCTTATTTTAAGTGAACTCAGATGTTTGCACTTAAGACTAGACTAAAAATACTTTGTAAGATATTGGTTTTTTGCAGTGCAAGCAGGTATTAAACATACTTTTCATTTAAAATGTATTTTTATTTGTCTGGTGTCATATTCTAATCTTAAGTTACATGTTTTCCTTAAATGTAAGCAGAAAATCTTCACAGTTAACAGAAATAAAAGCTTGAAAAGATCCGACATTGTGTAATTACATATTTAATATGTTTCACTTGGTGAATTGAGTTACTGAAATAAACTTTCCAAAAGTATTTTAATTGTCAAAATGCACCAAAATGCAGCTCTGGAAACAGTTAAAAGACCATTTAAAATGATCAGTTACTATGACTTTAGGTTTAAGTTTGAATAAAATGAACATTGTTCTTCTATGAACTACTGACAACATGTTTCCAAAACGCCAAGCAGAAAATTTAGGTCTTATTTGCAGAAAATGAGAAATGGTTGACATAAGTAAAAAGATACAGCGCTTTCAGAAATCAAATAAACCAAAGAAAACAAGTTCATATTAAATTAAAAACAACAATGCAAATGTTTTAACTCTGTTCAGAAATCAACACCTGATGGAACAATCAGGAGGTTTTCATTGGGGTTCAGTGCAGTGGATCTGAATGTACTTTATAGGATCCTACATTTACTGCCGTTATTTCCTGTTAACAGCAGAAACTCAAAGGATGATTTTCTGTTGTGTCAAAAAGAATCAATTTTAAACTTGAACTTTCCACATTTGGTTTACAAAGACACATTTCGATCCCATTTCTCCAGCTGAATCTATGAAAAACGGCTACTTAGCATCAACAAGGCGATTAGCTTAATCTTATGCAGCACCTGTTTCTTGTATTTCATTGTGCCTGAATGCAAAACTATTCTTCAGCTTCATCTTCCTGCACGTCTAACAGTGAAGGAGCATGATTATAGGTCAAAACTCTCAACTAGTAAAACATTTAACAAGCAACTGAATTTCGTCCATCTCAAACGTTGCAGCAGTGACCCAATAATAACACTGCATAATCTCAAGCTGCGCTGTGCACACGCACTGTCTGCACTGATGAAAATTCATCCTGAAGGTTTGGATGAATCAAAACAAACTTTTCTGCTTAATTCAGCTGTTATGTTTCAGCGACAAAAATCATGAGGTGACCCTAAAGAAATAAAAAAAAAAAAACTGTCAACAAGAAAAAATAAACAAGCCGTAAACCGTTACAAAGCAGTGCAAACTTACACCCTTCATCCCAAGACACCTGCACTATTTAAAGTAACAGCATGTCATAAGAAGCGCGCATGACGTTATATTTCACAAAACGCCCAAATGAACCCATTAAAATGTCCTTTAGATGAATAAATAAAATCTAAACTTACTGTTTTTGGACTGAAGGAGGAATAATTAGCAGTCAGCAAATCTGGGTGTAGAAATACTGCCATTACTTTTTTTATTAAGTTACTGCAATATTTTTTTCAAGCATCCTGTTGCCATAGAAGCACATTGGTCTGATTATGACTGGGGAAATAAATGTGAAGAAAGCCTGTAAAACTGTCGCTCAAAGCTGCTGCCACAGATTGTGGGACGGCTTGAAGAAAAATCTGGAAACATTAGCAGCAATTAAAAACATACGCGTCACACTCTATGTGAGTTTTACAGGTGAAAATCGTGTTTCTCTGTTTCCTCTGAGCAGATCTCCAGCCACTACCGTATATTACTGTCCCCTGTTGCCTCCCTGCTCTCTCTGAGAGGAGCGCCGGGTGTTTACGCGCTCCTGCAGGAGACAGCAGTTGTGTTCAGAAAAGTCCGTATTTTTACACGTTTTGACATTTTTCTGTTCTGTGAGCACGGCTAAGCGCGCTCCTTATTAAGCCAACCTTTGAAGCCGAGGAGTTCTCATGTTGTCTGACATGGAGGGCGAGTCTGGGGGGGGGGCGAAGGGGAAAAAAAGAATATTTTGGTGAAAGGTTGTTATGTCGAGCGATCAAAATGCCATCAGGCGCAGCTATCCGGTTGCCATTTCATTTAGTATTTCATCTCCGCTGTAATCTCTGCGGGTGTATTGTCTTCCCCTCTCCTACGCCTACGAAAAACAAAAAAGGAATCAATCTGTGTTTGAACAGCCATTCAGGCTCTCGGCTGTTTCTGCTGTAAATAAAGGCCCGCTGTTGATCTGCGCAATAACCTTCAAACGCAGTTCAAGATAACTGATGCTATGAGCGGCCGTGAGGGCTTCGACCTCTAATGTCTGCTGCAGTGGAACGCATTTCCCACCAGGAGCAGCGAAAAGGTTTCTCCTTGAATCGCTTTGGATCATTTCAGCAACACAAATGGCTGACCAGCAGTAAATGATAATTACTAAACAGATCAAAAAGATGAATAATACTGACATAACAATAAAAGTGGCAATAAGAACGAGTTATTTTAGGTAACTGCATGACTGTGTGTCGCAGTAATTATAGCCCCCAAAGACGATTAATGCTCTTTAAAAATGTTCCCATTTGTAACTTGTTTGTTGAAAACATAATTTACATAAAAGAAAAGTGTTTTTTATTAAATTTATTTAAGTTTTATTGAACAAACAGCAGAGAAAATAGCAAAATTATCAATCTTGATAGTAAGGATAGTATTCTGGGGATTTTAAACGTCATTAATTGGAATTTATTGTGAAGATAAATCAAAATTCTTAACATAGTAAGAAATTTATCACGATAAACGATATAATAAATGCTACTTCCGCATTTTAAACTTCTTACTGTAGTACTAGTTTTATCTTTTCACATTTTGCCACTTTTCAACCACGTTTTGTGTGATAGACCAACACAGATTGGTGGATATTTATGACACGAAAGAAAAAGATACATTTTAAACAAATACATTCATATTGGTGGCAGCAGGAAAACGGACCCAACTTTCTTTACAAAGTAGCACAACCTCAGCCAGATTATATGGAAAGCTGCTATTTTCCAGGCATTTTCAAGACCTGCCAAATTTTCTCACTGTGCTCGGCTCCAGACTTTGACTAAACCATTCCAACACGCAAAAATACTTTGATTTATACCAACGGTGTCTTGTCCTCAACGCCCTTCTCAAGTCTTTGACAGAGGGGATGATGTTGTCACAACGTCGCATGGAAGCCAAAAAGTTAAACGCTTTCTCTCTCTGATTTAAAATAAATCACTGAGTGGTTTAGTTTAAGAATCAGAACCAGAACCAAACATGGAGAAGCAGCTTTCTGCTTCTACACACCACAAATCTGGAGCAAACGTCCAGAAAACTGCAAAACAGCCGAAACACTGAGTCAAACCTAGACTGCTTAGAGCTGCTTTTGAACCATAATAACTGGGACATTGATCAATATATTTGATGTGTATTTGCTTGATTATTTTCATGAAATTTGGCAAATTATAATGTTTATTGTTTGATGTTTTTATGATGTAAAGAACTTTAAACTGCATCGTTGTTAAAATGTGCTTTACAAATAAATTTAAAGAACCTTTTCCCAGAGATTTTTTCTTTGTTTTCCCTGCATGGAAACGACGACTTTTCTACCCGACACTCTTCCATAAAGCCAAGATTTATGTACATTTATTATCCCTGCAGCTCCTCCAGAGTTACCACACACATACTGTCTGCTTCAGATTAAGTGAACAGCCATAAACAAAACCACATGCTTTTATTCTGAAATGCAAGCAGCAGTCTCAGAGAGTCTTTAACAAAAGTGGAAACGTTTCTTCGCCGGGCCTCGTTTCATTGTCGAGCTTCTCTCTTTCCATCCAAATCCATCCCTGCCTCCCCGATGAACCTCGTAAGAGCTTACTCCACATCGGGCCGCAGCAGTGGGACGCCGCTAACCAGTGAGCGGATGAGCTAAAGCTGCTAATGCTGACAGAGTAAAACACTGAGGGACGGGCATCTGGGAAAAGGGAGCAGCTAAGGTCAAAGAACCAGGAAGGACGCCAGGATGTCGATGCAAGTAAGTGTTATTTTCCATTTCACTCTTATTACTCTCTTTCATTATCGCTTCAATCTATTACAAAAAAATTCCACGTTTAAGCCCGTCGATGGTTCCTTTCATTAATATTAATTTGTCTCCTTAAATCTCCTAAAAGGAAAGCCTGTTGGACTTGGAAAATACAGGAGGCGTTGTGGAAATAAACTAGAGCTGACATCAGTGGTGAAGCAGGACGTATGTTGTTCTAATGAGTCAGGACAGTTCAATCGCCATGGCTCCCTCTCCTTCTGAGGCGGCTTTATCTCACTGAGCTGCAGCAAACTGAAGCACTAACAGTGTAATCTCTCCTGTTACCTACAGACCAAACCTGCAGCTGCAACGTAATGGGCTCCGAGGGCCGAGCAGAATACTGAGGAGAAAAACCGCAAGGTCCAAGAGCAGAATAAAATAAAATATTTTAAAATTAAATATTAAAAAATTAAATATAAAAAAATATAATGTATGTCTAATAAAATAAAAATATTTGAAGAAAAAATACAAGTATTTAAGATTAATATAAAATTAAGAAATATAATTATTTTTAAAAAATATTTTAAAATAAAATAAAAATATTAAAATAACAGAACAATTTATTTAAGATAAAAATATTTAAAAATAAAAGAAAAGAAGATAAAATAAAATACATAGAATAGCTTCTTTAAAACAAAATAAATATTTAAAAATAAAAATGATAGAATCATTTATTGAAAATGAAATAAAAGTATTTAAAAATAAAACAAAATAAAAATAAGGAATAAAATATTTATTGAAAAACAAATATATTAAATAATATTGTGGAACAATAAATTAAAATACATTTAACTTAAAATGTGGAAAAATATGTTTCACTTAATGTGGTTTTAATGCATGAAAAAGTAAATTACATTTAAAAAAATCTAAACTATAGAACGTTAAATCATGAAAAATATTCAAATTTTAAAAATTAATAAAGAAATTATTTGAAAATATAAGTTTAAGAAAAACTTAAATTATTAAACTAAAAGTAATATTAATTAAAAAAAATAAAGGGTGATTAAAAAAGAGAGTCGATGAAATGATGAATTGTAGATGATTAAATTAAACAAAAGTGAATACAATTAAAGAAGATTTTACTTTAATGAAAGAACATAATGTCATACGGTGGACAAACTTCATTCTGGACCGAGATACACGCATTCACAGGGTGAGTTTAGTTTCCTTTCTGCTTGTGTTTTATTTTTCCTTCCTTGTTTATCTCATAATTCTTCAGATTTGCATTCAGACACCTCTTGTCGTCGCGCCTCTGAAGCAGAAACCCTGTCTGATCGCGGCAGACTCAACGATTTACGACAAGCTGTGTGCGAGAAGTCACCATCTGAAGCGTCGCGGCAGCAGATCGCACGGTGACAGACGCTACGCTGACCTCACGTCTCTAATTGTGCCGTGTGTATCGCTGTGAACGTGGAAGTCCACCCACGGGCGAGGCGGAGGAAAAGCTGTGAAATGTTTTCAGCGTCGGTGTTGATCCGCGGCGGCGCTGTCCATGGTGCTGAATGTTTAACCGGAGCTATGAATGAGCAGCACTCTTTGGCCAAACGTTATGCTAACCGCTAAAGCAGCCAGCTTTGAGGGAGGAGTAACGATACGGTATACTCTTATTTATTTGCTGCAAACTGCATGGTAACGTATGAATGAACACTTAGGCCTCTGTTACGGCAACCAATTTCGCTGCACAATAAAACGTCTCAGAAATTTTTGTTATAAACAAAAATATTGTTGTTTTAAGTAACATAAATAATGCTATAATAATGTGGGTGTGCGCTCTCAAACGTCAATAAACTTTAAGAGGGGACCAGTCGTTGTTCAAAATCCACATCTTTCACATTTTTTGTATTTCCATTTGTGCCTCAACTGTTTCTAAAAAACAACCCAAGCACTTAAAAAACAAACAGTAAGTTCATCTTTTTTGGTGTCTAAAACATCAGCCACTTCAAAAAATCTCTCGATCACTAAGCACTGCGCAGTTACCTAGCAACCCCAGCAAAGCCCGGCCTTATTACCTAGCAACCAAAGCAGAGCTCCAGCATGTTTGGTCAACTGGATTTTACCGCTGTATGAGTTGTACAATGGCTGCTGAAAATGACAAGTGTTTTGTTGTTGACTTATAATCCAGAGACCACTTGATGGATTCCTGTTGGTTGTGCAGAAGGCTCCACTTCTGCTCTTCAAAGATTTACGGTTGTAATGCATCTGTTAGCAGTCAGTTTCACATGCGAGTGTAAATGTTGAGTTGGGGAGCGCGGCCAGAAGCTCAAAGTAGGCAGAACTGGAATTTCATTACCCAAGGATGATTTTGTGCAGAAAGTGTAATGAACATGTTTTATAACAGTCAGAGGCGACAGACTGGCGACCCGTCCAGGGTGACGCCGCCTCTCGCCCAAAACATTCACTGGATGGATGGATGGATGGACGGACGGTTGGATGGACTTATCCCAACTTGTTCAATGAAGCATGGTAGGTGACCTTTAATTTTGCAAAGAATACTCAACACTAGAAATGGAAAAGATTTTAAATATCAAAAAATACCAGAAACAACCAAATGAAACAGAAATGAAAACCAACAGAAAACAGTGTTTCTATATTCTCTAAAAAAAAATTGCCTTTTAAGAAATTCTGAAACTTATTTCAACTCATCATGAGACTAGTTGATTTATTGCGACAGTCGTAACGTAGCACCGGCGTTGCTGAAATACCAAAATGTCCGTCTTTTCCAGGTATCTGCAAACTTCCATTGAGGCGCAGAGATCCAGCGATGGCCGCCTCCACAAACGCATGAACCAAAATGTTCTTCTCTACCTCTGGATAACATCCATCCATCCATCCATTCATCCATCCATCCATCCATCCATCCCCTCACCGCTTCCTGCTTCAAAATCCCTCCTCTTCCTCTCTCATTCTCCAGGCACCTTCCATTCAGAGCTGTAGGAGACTCACTGGGCAGCAGAATCATGCAGAGGGAGCCCTTTGTGTGTGTGTGTGGGGGTGTGTGTGTGTGTGCAGGAAGGGTAATTTGCATGCATTGCTCCTGGCCACCTCAGCCTCAGAAGCCCTGAAGAGATGGCCCTTTGAGCTGCATTGAAAGCGATGGGGTGTATTATTTATGTGGGAGCAAGAGAGAGTTTGGAGGATGAGAAAAAAAAAAAACGTGAGAAAAAGGAGACATGACTTGTACTGTATAATGATGACTACGGCCTGTCAGCCCGTTTTCTATCCAGAGTGGTGAACATGTGAATGAACGTATGTTTGCAAGCATGTAGGCCATAAAAAGTCAGCCTTAAGGTGAACTCTGGTCCCTGATTTCCCCTGACAGCTGAGTTTATATTTTGGGTTTGCCTCCCAGGTAGCCGGGCTCTTTGACCCTCTAATAATTTTACTACCACAGCTTACTCAAATAAGAGTCACTGCGAACACAACCCGCTTCTGGTTTCAGGTAGAAGAGTCCGAATGAGCTCTTAAACGACTTATAAAACATGAAAAAAATAAAACTTTGTTCTCTAAGTGGTTCTCCTTCCTGTGCAGCATAAAGGATTACAATTAATATCCTTTGATATTTGCAGGGAAGCTTTTTAATGTCTTTTTAGCTCATAGATGCATACATGATGAATTAATTCTCTACTTTTGTTCAAGGTTATCTCTGCTTCACAGTATTGCAGGACTTTTTTTCCCGCAGCTGCAGGTTGTGCTAACATAGCGCTGCCCAAGCTGCTCCGAAACGGCTGAATCAGCATTTCAGAATGTGAAGCGCTATCAACAAACTGAATGATTAATGACGAAAGATGAGAAAAGTTTATGACTTTTTATTCCTACCGCCACGTTACTGTGTATGAAGTCTAAGTGAGGCTGTGGAAGAATCAGCTGACGTGACGGTCGGTCGGATCTGATGTGGCGCTTCCCTGCACCAAACGGGGCAAAACTCAAAAACTCAGCTGGAAGTTTGGTATCGGATTGTTGCCAATTTCCAAACTGCAACAGCAATATTTGGGCCGCATTCACATTTCAAAACCAATTCATTTACACTTGAACAAAAAGCATCATAATTTGCAGCATTTGTCCTCAATGCAAGATTAAATTCTAACTTTAAAATCAGATGTTTTACTGAATCCACGCAGCGTTATGTTGAATTCAACATTAAAAAAGCCAATTATCGTAAGTGCTTAAAATCCGGTAAAATAACAATTTTTGTATTTGTTAATCTTGAGCGATTTGATGCCATTTAAGTAACACAGGAGTGTTTATCTTCATACACTGTAGGGCAATAAATAGCGCTAAGCAGAATGTTAAACTGCAGTCAGTGTGAGGAAAATATGCACAATATACTATTTTTACTTTAAATGTCTTACAAATCGGCATTTAAATTTAGTTAGGAGTTTAAGTTTATGTGTGATCTTCCACACTAAATGCGTTCCCAGTACAAATGTTTGCAAAGTTTGATATTCTGCTACACAATTTTGCAATTGTGGTGTTTCTATTAAATAAAAAACAACTAAAATCACATGTGAACATGTTTGTTCATGTGATAAATCATCAAAACAAAATGCTGCGACATCATCCTACAACCACTTCCTGTTGTCGTCTTCTTCGTGGTTTCCACCAGTAGTAGCAGCCAGTTGTGATGTGACAAAAAGTGTTCCCATTGCAGTTTTGCAAAAAAATAAACCAATTTTGATTCGGCCAAAGAAAAAGAAGAAAAATCACCTCATCCTAAAGCCAAAACTTATCCAAAAACAAGTTTCAAAGTTTATATTATAGTAGAAATGGCAAATTGGGAAACTATATAGTGGAAACATAGCTAGCAAATTTTTTCTACTCTTAAATGAGTTGCAAGTGAGTTGAAACCAAAACTAAAATGCCATCTGGGGTTCCTGTATACAGACAGTATATATAGTAAACCCTTATTAAATTATGTCAACGTAATCCCTTTCTCTCAAATATAGCCTCACTTTGACATAAATGTGATAAATGTTGCTTTCTTCCAGTAAAGTTTAACAGGCCAGCAGGTACGTGTTACCCAGGGACTCTCCGGTCCTCTGTAAGGGCTGTCAGTGTGCGCTGGTTCTTAAATGGGATGCTTAATTGATAGGACAGCCTGTATCAGACTTCATCAAATCCCATTAGATGCACTTCATCAGTCCCAGTGTTAAATAAGACGATATCCCAGAATGTGCTACAGAAGCCGAGCCAGAAGAACACGGGCAGCCAAAGCCTGGGAGCTTATTATCTAAGCACTGTTAAAGTCAGCCCAATTCCCCGCAGGCTAAAAAGATCATTTAAAATGGACTCTGTGGTGCTGGATCCTATTTCTGCCTTCACTGCTCATCCGAAGCATACGGAGGTGACTGGGAATCTTTAAGAAAACCAGAGGGGATGTGGGGGACACTCATACGAGAAATGAATGCAGAGAGAGAGGAAGGAGGGAGGACAGGCATGAATGAAGCAAAATGAGACAGAGATTGTTGTGATCATGTGATGCAGGGAACTAAAATCCACCCACGCGTGCATCAACGCTCATATTCTAACCTCCACTTCTCTTCATGCTGTCTGTCTCTCTCTGGCGTTTGGGCTATAAATAGTCTGGAGCTGAGCTGCTGCTGCTAATTCCTTCATTCAGAGAGCAGCGAAAGGCAGAACACGCCGGGCCTTTCAGGCCCAGCCCAACAGGAAAACACAGGCACAGACCCGCCATGCTCCTCCTCAAACACGTCCTGCAGCTTCCTCTCAAAGCGTTTCCTTTCTGAAGATCCCAGTGTGTTCACTGCTGTTCCTTCAGATGCAACCGAAGGAGCAAATATTGTTTAAATTAAAGTACTGCTAGGGTTGCAACTACCAATTATTTTACATAACACTTCTATCAATTCTTCTGTCGATTAATCCGTTAAAAGTGCCTTATTGTGCTTCCTTGGACAAGTTAGGATAATTCTATGTTCTATATCAAACAAGTTCAATACATTTTTTGCACTACAACATTATTCTTAGGTAATGAGATTCTAGTCTCAGTTTTCTCTATTTTGAGCTGTTTTAGGGAGTCTTGTCACTTTAAATCCAAATAAGCTGCTGCTGGCCACGCCTCCAACTCAACATTTATACTCGCACGTGAAAATGGCTGCAAACAAAGGCACAACTGTACAACCGTACATCTTTGAAAAGCAGAAGTGGAGCCTCCTGCACAACCAAAAAGACTGCAGCAAGTGGTTTCTGGGTGGTAAGTCAACAACAAAACACCTGTCGTATCCAGCAGCCATTGTTCAGCGCATACGGCAGTAACTCTGCTGAGGTTGCTAGGTAACGGGCAGCACTCTGCTGGGGTTGCTAGGTAACAACCATTATTACGAAGATATTAAATTAAAGATTATTCAGTCTACAAAATCTGACAGAAAGGAAGTTTTACAACTTAAATGTGATAACTTTAAAATATAAGATACATACTAAATGATCTGCAACTGTGTCAGATCTTATTTCTTTTATGATACTTAATGTTAGTTTGGACAGAGAGCATCATCAGCGCAAGACCCAAAGAGAAAAACTCGGAGTTAGAGCCAGACACGGAAACAAAAAGCCTTTGAAATTTCTGCCATGTTTTACCATGCATCACTTTTTATCTTTACATTTTAAAGCCACATTTGATTCGTCTGCACAGATCATGTCTGGATTTCACACCTGGAGCTGATGTCGAACATGTACGAGTAACGAGGACCAAAGCAGGAAATTCTGACAAACCTCATGTTTCATTTTCTAGCAGGAGGAAGTTGGACTCTGCGCAGTTCAAACGGATTCACTAATGTTTCTGTTCACGCTCAGCCATTCACAGCCATTTATCTCACATCAGTTTGATTTTACAGGATGAATCTGCAGAGAGAAATCTAATTTCTTTTAGGGTTACAACATCCTTCATGGTTATTACCCAATTTGCAAAAAACCAGTAAAAACCCTCCAAATAATATTTCTTCTTAATCCAATTTTTAATTTCAGGCTGCATTTTCCTTTGCATATTTTGCTATTCTCTACAAAAAAAAAAAAAAAAATAAAAAAAAAAAAATAAAAAAAATCAGCAAATAGGTGAAATTTAAAAAAAATCCACAAATACTGAACTGATGTATAAAACTGCATTCAATTCACTTTCTTTCCAATGTCGAGGTACATTTAATATCCACCACAGGGCAATTTGTATTAGACCCAGCAGAAAAAGCATTCACAAATAATAAATAGAGTAAATAAGATAAAAACCATCACAGCAGAGACATAAAAACATAACTACTGATAGACACAACATTCAACAAGAACAAAACTTAATGCTCTTTTGGTTCTGCAGCTTTTTGTATAAACTGTAAAACTATATTTGTTATGAACTGTTGCTAAAATAAACTGAACTGAATTTCACAGAATGACTCCCCACTGTCACCACATGCTTGATTACATTGATGAACTCCACTGTCTGCTGGTTTGTTCAGACAGATTTGTATTTATTATAATACACTTAAGGTTAGAATCAAACATGGAAAACCAACATTTAGTTTTATACCTCTCTAATCCAGAGAAACCCCTATTAGTTTATAAATTATGAACTACTTATTCTCATTAAACATGGGGAACCAATATTTAGTTTTGTACTTTTTTGTTGTTTTGTTTGTATTTCCTTCTAATTCATGTAAAGCACTTTGAACTGCCTTCCTGCTGAAAAAAATAAAATTTCCTTACCTTAGTTAAAGTTAGCAGGTTACATTCACTTGGAACAGCTTCCAACAAATTGAACTAAATATCACTGAACTTCTCTCTAATGTGATGTGAATACAACTGATTTTTGTACTTTTCCAGATGTTGTACCAAACCGCATTGTTTCTATGTGGAACGGACAACTTTCTGAAAGGCAAACAGAAGACGTGGCGCTGTCTCGTACGGCAGGAGGGAATGTCAATAAGCAGAAAAGAAGAACAAGAAGACGATATTCACTTCAGGTGCAAAAACTGAGCTGGACTCCACAACTTGACAGGAAGGCTGCAGGTGATCTGACCTCCAACCTAATCTCCAGATCCCAAACTTCAATCAGACTCTGCTTCTTGTTATGTCCTTGTCTATTTTATTAAAGACTCAAGTTTGTCTTTCAGTCTTGGAGTGCAGACTCGCACTAATGAAAACTGTAGGGTGTGTGATGAAGGACGTGTGAGCTGCATCATTCATTCCTGGCTGTAGAAAGATGTATGATCTATATTTCCCCGTCTTTCTCCTATCTTTGCACCGTGACACGTATCCACTGCCTGGAGAGAGTGCTGATACAAAAGAGCTAGAAGAGAATAATCAAGGATTTCTCTGACATGAGAAAGAATGTATTTCATATTTCCACTGCTGCTTGCCGGCATCCTCGCCTCTCTTTCTATTATTTATCTCTTTGTTTTCATTCAACTCCGGCCCTTTTGACGACGCTGCAGCATGGCCCAGCGGACGCCGTGAGCATTATTGTATTAGTATTGAACTCCTCTTGATGAATCTCCGCAGAAAATTGAAATATTGCAGAATGGGGAGACTCGGGAGTTTGAGCTTGATGCATGGAGATAGATGAAGTATTGGATGGAATAATTTATGGGGCGCTCTGCTCGCACCCTGCAGCTCAGCCAAAGAAGCGCATCGCTGACAACGCTGAGGTTAGCAGATCAAATCTCCAAGGGCTATCTGGCAAAACCAATGCGACGCCTTCTTGAGGCGACTAATTGAAGAGAGCAAACATCTTAAAAGGGGCCTTTGTAGCAGTTTATTGGTATGAAACCCAGGCTTACCACATATTAGGCTGGTTAAAAACGTGTAAGTGGCTGATTTGGCTCCAGACAATGAATCTGCTCATCAGCAGTTTTAGAAATGAGCTGAAAGAACAATACAGTCGTCACAACAATGGTGCTTACAGATAATTTAATGGCCTGAAAAGGACTAATTAATTGCTAAATCCCAAATGTGGTTTTAAATTGATGTCTTAAACTAAGAAAATACTGTTTGACTGACTAGCTGCCGCAGCTCTACCATAATAAATCCTCCACAATGGCCATTGTTGCAGGGTGCAATGCTGATCAATTTGACTTTATTAATATTAGGTTAATTTATTTTGATTATCTGCATTTATATGATTACTTAATTTGATTTAAAATGTGCAAAAGACAAGAATTCAGTGGTTTCTGAATGGCAAGCCAACAACAAGAAAATACTGTTTGACTGACTAGTCATTCCAGATGTCTTTGTTCACCACCTTATTTGCCTCTATGAAGGTTTATTCTCTGTTGGGCTTACTGTGAAAATTATGTAATCTGAACTGCTAAAGCAATGTTTGCTTGCTTTGGCTAAACCCCCAATGTTGCATTTTTCCTAGTTGTTTTTATAGTTGTCATTAAAAGTCCAATTATGCTGGGAAAAAAAAAAACAAAAAGAGAACATGACTGGAACATTCAGTTTATATTCCAGACTTCAATTAGCCGTTCTACAGCACATGCAGCGGTAAAACCAGCTGACCAAATGTCCTGGAACTCAGCTTGGGTTGCTAGGTAATGGGCGGAACTCTGCTGGGGTTGCTGGGTAACAGGAGGAACTCTACTGGGTTGCTAGGTAACGGAAGGAACTCTGCCGGGTTGCTAGTGCCTGCTGATTTGTGACATTACATTCCAGAGGTTTTTAAAACAGCTTCCTTCACTAAACACCAAAAACCATTAACTTATTGCCCAAAACTACCTGGGTGTTCTTTTTAAGAACTTGGCTTGTTTTTAGAAGCAGCAGATTCCCAAATGGAAGTAAAAAAAAAACATGGAAACTGTGAATTTTGCATAATACGTCCCATTTAGTTGAATTGAAAAATTGGCACTTTCTGCAGATTTTTCATTTAGCCAGTTAAGCCTTTTTCCATGTCCAGTAATTAAATTGCCTTTGTGTGGAAGAGGGGTTAGTTTAGCGCTGTGACTTGCGACATCCACCAGGGGGACTTGTGTGCTCTGCGGAACAGCAGCGATTTCGTTTCCTGTGATCATTTCATTTGCTATTTCCCTTCTTTTAAGGTAATTAATGGGGTAAGAATTGTAAGAGAATGCTAGCCGTGTATGTATTTAGTTTGCTTTGCATCACAGAGTAGTTTGTCTGGCGCTAATGTGCAGCGTGAAAAGTATTCAGCTTACTAGTTTAGCTTTATTGCTAACGGCAGGAGGCCTCGTGTCCCGTTATGGCGTCTGGCAGTTTGATTTGTTTAAATAAGAATAATCCGCTGCCTACTTATTATTTCTGTACAATTGGTACAAGTAATGTAAAACACTTGATTTTGTTGAAAAATATTGTTTCAATAATTAGCAGTTTATACAAAAATGATGTGATTATAAGCTGCTCTCTTTGTCATGAGAATATTTTTCTTTTGTTGTCTGAAACACAGTGGGTGAGTGGAAGAGCCGTGATTTTGTCTCCTGTGATCATTTCTCCTGCTATTTTCCTTCTTTTAAGGGCTAACACTACCATTTACACGTTTACACTGAAATGAGCTTTAGCATGAAGGCTTGCTCCGTGTTAATGGCTGTTGACTGCTGAGAGAGTCATGGGTTTTTCTGCAGGCTTGGGGGCGGTGGGGGTCCTTCCTTTTCCCTGCCTCGTCCATCGATCCAGCGTGACTCCGTAGGAGCCACGTGAAAACCTCTTTCTATGATTTATGGGATGTTGTCTCCAAGGGAACCAATGGAGACCCCAGCCTCCCTCTGTTTGGTGAGAAAGCACACCCTGCCAGCTTCCCTTAGGCCTAAAGCATAATATTGTAGAACCACAGGAAAGGTGAAACAAGATGGGTAATAATTAACGTTGCACGTAACAGTTGAACTGTGAAGTTAATTTTCTACAGCAACCGGTGGAAATCCAAGACCATCCATCACTAACCTAGGGTGGTGAAACATAATATTTATAGGGTGGAAAGGTTACAAGGAGTATTATGTATTATATATGACTACGCACAGGGAAGAGAAAACAGGACAGGATGCGTCAGGCAGCTTGGCAGGTTGGTTGCCCCTAGCAACCTGCAGAATTCATCACGATCTTTGGCTTTGTAAACCTCGAGTCAGTGATGCTGAGGCACAGATTCTTAGGGGAAGAATATAAAATGTTGGTGGACAACTTCCATCTACGAACTAAGTTTTGGTGCCAGTGTGCGGGGTTAGCTTCCCAACACAAAATGAACATTTTAAAGCTGACTTAACTTAGAAATGAGTTAAAAAGGTATAAAAATGTCAAATGTTATGTTAAGTCAACTTGAGTTAATAATATAGAAACTTAATTAAATATTTTTTTTATTATTATTCATCTGAACTAATTATTTTTAGTTTTATATAATTGCTAAAGACAGTTAGGTCAACTTGATTGAAATTGTACCAATAGCTTTTATTAAGTGTTTTGAAAAGTATGACAAAACTAAGCAAAATTAAGCTATTAGTAACTCAGAATCAAGATAATCATTTAGAATCAGGCTAATAGCAAACCAGTTGCTATTGGCCTGATTCTGTATTCAATCAAGCTAATAACCAGTCATAGTCAAGCTAGCAACTGCGAAGTTTCAAGCCTTCACCTAGGTAGATTCAAGCTAATAACTAGCAAAAGTTGCACAACAAGCAGTAGGAGTTAGGCCGCCAAGTAACTACAATCAAGCAACAACCAGTAAGAGATGAGCTAACTCAAGCTAATAACCACAAAGGGTAACTAGCTAGAGTCAAGCTAATAACTAGTAAGAGTCAACATAATAACAAGGAAGAGTTGAGCAAAAAGATGTTACAGTTAAGCTAATAGCTCGTCAGTTTAAAGCTAATGCTAACTAGCTAGCCTCAAGTAACACATTTCTAAACCAGGGTTCAGCACATGTAGCTGGTTACCAAATCAGTATCTTTCTGCCTTCCTGTAAAATCACAGCAAGTCATGTGACTTCCTGTTTCCTAACTAGCTAATCTACTAATCTAGTTGTCCACTCAAAAAGGAATTTCCTCCATCTAAAGATTAAATCAATACAAGGGAATAATCTTTAAACCTTGGATTGTTTTCAAGAGGGAAATGTTTCCACTGCTTTTTATATCTGAACATTTTGGGTGTTATTTTGTTAAATTACACACAGATTTCTAGATGTATTCTTATGGTAACCTGCAGGTACTCACACTCGACCAACTCTAAGTCCAAGAAAACAAAACATACGATTATGTTAATATGAAAGGGAAGCTAATAAAACCTCAGTGAATGTTGCTGAATTTTAGCAGACTTTTAATACATTTTGTGCATCAGCAGGAATGATCCTTGTTTAAAATAAATAGCACATCAATTTAAACAACAGCCTAATGCAAAACCAGGGAGGTATGAAGGAGCTATTAAGATCTTATAAACTATTTTTCCAAACTGGTTTTGACTTAAATGGTGGAAATTCACCCTTGAACAGGCTCCAGTCTAACTAGCTATTAGCTTCACAGCTAGGGTGTTAGCTTGACTCCTTTATTAGCGTCTTTATGAATCTCAAAGCTGAAGAATACTTTTTGTACTACCTACTGCAGGTAAAATGCTTCTTTTATCAGTTACCTATCGGTTTGACTGTACGTCAAAACAATTGAACTCAGACGATTCTAGAGTATAAATAATGTTTGTTTTTTTTTCAAATGTGCTAAAAAATATTAGCAATAAGGGAGTCATACGTTAAAAATGTAACATTAAAATCCTCTTCCGGAGGAAACATTAGCAACCGATGAATTAAATCTAACTGTTGTAATCTCACCAACACATTCATGCACGAGTGGGATGGAATTAGAAATAATAAAGACACATGGCTTTCTTTGCAACATGTGCTAAACATCTAAGTGTTAGATAAAGAGCCATGAGTAATTGCCAAAATGTTTATCTATAAGCAAGCATGCATTCATGTCAGAGTATTCCACTTTTTTCCCTTTTGCAATGACAGCAGCAGTAAGAAGTGATTCTGCAGGATTAATCCACTTAAAACTGGAGAAGATTTTAAAGGATTCTGTCTAAAGGGTGCCCTAAAAAAAAGGAAAGGAGGATTCAGAAATGAAGCCTCCGGAGGCTGGAAGAGAATGAAAAAAGAAAAAACTGGAGCAAACTCAATGTATATGTGTCATGCGACAAGCTCAGATTTAACTACTGCCCAAAACCTGATGTTATCTTTGCTCCCCTAATCCAATTTACCAAAGTCCATACACTGCAAAAACACAAAACATTACCTAGAATATTTGGACTAGCTTCTAGCACAAAATTTTAGTGAACTTGAAAAAAAACAAAACTAATTTACAAGCAAATTTTCTGGAGCTTAATATTGATTAAAAGCCAGATTATTTCACTTATAGCAAGACATTTTCCCATGTTATAAGTGAGGCAATCTGCAAGTGGAACTAACACTTTTTAATCAATATTAGGGAATTATTTACTTAAAACAAGCTCTTATATCTTGCTGAAAAGCTCGTTGTAAGTTACTTTGGTAACACTTTACTTGAAGTGTTACCAAACACTTCATGACACTTTCATGAAGGAGTCTTCATAAATATTCATCCCTGTTGTCAGGAAGTAATGACACTTTCAATACAACTTTTAATGCAATTTTGCATTAAACGTGTCATTATTTACCAAATAAGACAAAGCTGACACTTAAAATAGACTTTTAATGGATGTTTTATTGCAACTTTGCATTAAAATTTTTTTTTTTTTACCAAATAAAGCAAAGTTGGCAGTTTTAATGCAAGCTTTAATGCAACTTTGCAATAAATGTGTCATTATTTACCAAGAATAAGTTGACATTTAAAATAGACTTTTAATGGAAGTTTTAATGCGTCATTATTTACCAAATGACACTTCTGATAAAGTGCTACCATTAGTTTTTGTCTTATTTTGAGTACACTAAGATATTTGCACTAGAAACTAGACACAAAATACTTTGTAAGATTCTGTGTTTTTGCAGTCTGTGTCCTCCTCTCAGCCGGAGCTGCAAACTAAATATTCAGAACAAGAGTGGGAGGAAAAGCAGAGGAAAACAAAGAGATTAACCTGCACACACCACACTAATAAGGATTTCTGGCACCACTCAGGATGCTTCGTGAATACTGAAACTCAATGCAAATAAATTTCCACAGTCGGAATCTGTTTTACGTCTGTGTGACATTTCCGCCACCAGGACAGGATGTAAGCAAGCTGCTGGTACAGTATGTACCGTATACATTCCTGTATGTGTTACTTGACATTTCCACCGCATCTCAGACGACGGGGAGGAAGGAGTGTGTGTGCGTGTGCGTGTGTGTGTGTGTGATGTGATGCGTGGCGTCGTGTGCTGTTTGAGCCACAGAAGCTGAAAGTGGCCGTGACGAGGTGTTGAGGGCTGCAGTGTTGGAGAGGAGAGGGGGAGGACATGGTGTGTTAGAGCTGTGAGGAGAGCAGAAAACTTGGAGTGAGGGAATGTTATGACACAGAAACCAACCACTTCGAGGAAGGAAATGAACAGGACAGCGTGTAAATGCTCTTGAATTGGACCAATTTATTTCTTGGCCAAAGTCCTGAGATGGATATTGCTGGTATTTCAAATGTATTCCTTCCAGTCTTTATTTCTGGACTTTGACTGGGCCATTTTAACACACGTGCATGCTTAATTCTAAGCAATTTCTTGCCATACTGCAAAAATATGTAAAAATAAGTATTTTTGGTCTAATATCTAAGTACACCTGAAATAAGACAAAACATACAAGAAACTTTTTAGCAAGATAGAGGAGCCAATAATTCCTTAAAGAATAATGACTTTTTTTTTTTTAGCTTTATATCACGTTATGATGTTACTCCCTCATCAAGAGCCTACATGTTTCAGAAATCCTTAAATCTCCATGGCAACCATTCAGCAGCGCAAAACGCCTGGTTGGACCTAGCTCCGCCTTCGAGACGCAGCTCCTCCTCGGAGCTTCTGCCTCACAGATCAGCCCTCCCCCACTCAGACTAGCTCCTTCAGACTAGCCAGCAGCAGTTAGCAAACACCTGGTGGAGATGAGAAAAAGCTGAGCTCATTATAGGAGGAGGATTCTCAGTGAATCGCTGGTAAAAAAAAAAAAAACTTGTTAGAGGGTTAATAGAGGAGCGATGTGATGAGTTTTAGAAAGAGCAGGAGTTTTTATGGAGACAGAAGCCCAATTTCAAGGCATTAAATTACAAAGTCAAATTAGTTTTAAGTCATATTTGATATATTTAGCATTTTGTAACAACTGAAGTTAAGATAGTTACTTGATTTTGCAGTAAAACACATAAAAACACACAATATGGCCCCTTTAAAAAAGATTTTAAAAAAAGTACTAGCTCTGTTTTGGTTCAGATTATTTTACTTATTCAGTACTTTTTCACCAAAATTAAGGAATTAGTCAATTAAAACAAGACCCTAACTCTTTCAGAAAAAGTTACTTGTAAGCTAGTTTTGTCTTATTTCAAGTGTAGTAAGATATTTTCACTAGAAACTAACAATACTTTATTTTGTGTTTTTGCAGTGTAGTTCTGGCTGAGTGTTTAACTTTGTTGCCCTGTTTGAATATAAACATCCACCCCAGATAAAAGTCTGAATACCAAATATATTTTACTTCATGTTGTAATTCTGCGGATGAGGAACATCCCCACAGCATGATGATGCCACCATATGTTTTTACTTTGAGCACATTTGCTTGCAAAATATTTACAAACAGAGAAAGGCTTTGATATGGCAGTCACCCGGGGCGGCTTTACAAAGGGGCGGAGCGCCCAAGAAATAGAAAACAAAATAAGTTTTTCTTTTTTAAGGCACAACAGACCTGGCAGAAGGAACCCAGAATTTTTTTGTGTGTTTCTCTGTTTGTATAACTCTGCAACGAACAGATATTTGAAAGAATATTTCCTTCATAAAATTGACTCGCAGGTCAATCGCTGCATGTTCAGCCTGCAAAATCTGCAGCAGGATTCCCACAGACTCGCAGAAAGCTTTGTGTAGCTCATACAGGAGATAAAGAAGCAGCTTCAAATTTCTAACATGTTATCGAACACGCTGCGCTGCAAGACGGAGCGCCGATGGAAGCTGGGAGACTTCTTATCGGATCCACTGGAGGAAAAAAAATGTTTTTCTTTTTTTATTGCTTTCACCGCGAGTTGTGGCTAGGCAAACAGAAACCTCCACAGAATCAGCAAAAAAAAAAAAAAAAAAAAAAAAAAGGGTTCATGCCACAAAAAAAATGAGATAAAAGTCAAATATCTTTCCTCGTAAATCACCTGCAGACTCCAGAGGAGCTATTATTCAGTCATCAGCTTATTTCAGAAGCCCTCTAACAGAACCAAAGCAGATTAAGAGTCTCAAAACAACGCTTATCATATCTCATAAGTAATAACACAACTGCACTGACTTTGTTTGCGATTTATCATTTGTGTTTTTCTGTTTTTGCAATAAAATTTAGTTATGACTCACTGGAAAAAGTGATATTGTGCATAAATAGAGCGTAACTGTTTAAAAAAGGCAAGATAAATGCAAATAATAAATAGGTGAGGTAAAAAAATAAAAGAATAGCAGAGCTACTGGTGTGCTTCTTTGCTGAATCCCAACAGAGCAGCTACTGTAAGCGATGCTATGAGGAGTTTTGTCCTGGAATTGGATTAGGGAAATTAAGACTCCAGCAACTTCCTGTCAAACTCGTTATGCGTAAAACAATCTCCTTCTCTTTTTAAAAGCATTTTAGGGATTAAAACACATTAAAAAAGCAAAACACAGACCTCCTGCTGTAAGATAACAGGAGAAACTGAAAACAAAACAGCAACAAAGGAATCGCTAAAGATTCTGTCAACACTAAAAAGGATTTGTTCTTAAAAAAATATATCTTTATTCTGCAAATTGCAGCTGTGATGTAGATATTTATTGGGTTTCTGAAAACTCAAAAACAAATTGTAGTTTTGGGTCTAAATAAAACATTTAATTTTGGTATATTCATTATGATAGCTATTGCTGACTTACCTTAACCTCTTTTATTTGAAAATTTGCCTCTAATCAACTTTCTGATCCTAATGCCTGTTGATGCATATTCCACACATACCAGTAATTACATTTGAAACACTTTGCTGCCATCTGGTGGCTGGAGGATTCCTCAAACAAGCCTGACGTGGGCAACTAGCAAACTAAAAATCAATGTTTATGTCTATTGTACGAGCCGTATTAATAATTGACAATCACTTCTGAATTTATCATCTACTCAAAAACACAATAAAAGCTTTTGTTATGAAAATGTAGATTCATTTGAGCAGAAATTAATATTTATTTAGTGTAAAATATAAGCACGTCTGATTTAAGGTCACAGTCAGATATTCCAGTTTCAACTCGTCTAATTTCTTAAATGTGGAAATAAGTTGCTTTGTATTTCCCTTTATTTTTAGTTTAACTATAGTTTAAGTCTTTTCTTCTCTTGCTTTGGATTTGTCTTAATGCTGTTGTATTAAAATTCAAATAAAACTAAACAAAAACTAAAAGACTATCCTGATTTATCTAAAATGCTGATATGAAACAGACAGTCAATAAACCTTTAGAGAACAAGACCGCATACTTATTATTTTCTTAAACAAATAGACACAGTCAAGAAAAAGTTAAATAAAATACGAGGACAACTGAAGTTTTACAGAACTCGAATACTAAGACTTTTCGGATTGTTTCAGTTTGAAAATAATCCGAAAAGATGGCCAGCAAGTAAGAAACTCAAAAGTACAATCTTTCACCAAACCTGAAGTCCAGCAGGACACATTGACAACAAACATTTTCTTTGTGGAAGTTGTCATGGAGACATTTTGACTTTATTTAAAAGCCTGCTCTTCAAAATGCACACAGAGCAGCTGCCTATGCAGGCAGCATGAATTATTGATGAGTTCTTATGCCAGAAATGGCAGAAAAATACATTTTGCAGAGTGATCTTATATCATAGCTCGTAAAAAAAATTGGAATAATATGAAATATGTAAATCAAGTGAAAGCTGTAGAAAAACAAAGATCAGAAATCAACCAGAAACCTCTGATCGTCGTAGCTCTCATGATTTCTGATTAAATGCACTGTTGGACAGAATTCACAGCTAATTTTTACAAGCATGAACGCTTTTGTTTTTCACAGTGAAGAGCCAACATTTGCTCTTCTTGAAATGAGGAAGAGGTCCCTCATCCAGCTGACTGACGGTGTGCAGCAACTGCAGAATTAGTCTTCGGTTAATCTGTCACATTACCTGCATCTCCTTAAAAGTAGTAAGTCAAAGAAAAAAGTAGGAGTCACAGAAATTATTGGGAAATTTTTGAAGAACCTTTTTTAATCATAGTTGTTTCTATTTTAAGCATGCACTAAAAAAAAACACAAAAATAGTGCAATTTTTACCTGTTTCTGTTCATTTGAGCAGCTTTTTTATTCAAACAATTACTGTCCAGATGCAGCATTAGCATTGTGATCACCTACTGAAACAGTCTGGACATTTTATATTGATTTGACTTATATTAATGCCATATTTACCAACAAGTGGTACTAATCCCTTCAGATGTACATATTCTACATTTAAAGTAGGTCTGAAAATGCCTCGTCTACAAACGAGTTTTGAACAAACAAAATCTTCCAGACCAAAAAAGAGAGAGAGGTCCGCTTTCTCTACCAAAAAATTGATGATGAAAATGTATTTCCTTGTGTATCTAGAAGAATTTTGTAAGATTGGAAAGCTTGAAAGGCATAGGCACAAGAACCAAAGCGTAAATGCTTAGTAACACAGACCCATCTGTTCTTTTATCCACCTCCACCAACCCCGTCACTTCACAGAGCGAACTTACCGTCCTCTGTGGGCACGTAGATGTTGAGGTAGAGGCAATCCTCGCTCTGGTTCTGGATGTATCCCGCCGCCACATCCAGGTTATCAGTGAACCAAACCGGAAGCATAATCTCCGGCAGAACGCCGTGGACGTTCTGAGGGCAAACTGGGGCAAACTGGGTGGCGTTGCGGATCTCCTGCCAGGACCCCGGCGCCTCCGGCGGCTGAAACCGTCGGTCTCCGATGGGCGCCGTGGCGTAGGGAACTCCAAGGTACTGCTCCACCGGGCCTAAAATCTCATTGTTCAGGTCCTTCTTGATGCCTCTCAGCTTGCCGTAGTTGGTGCTGACTATGGGATGCTTCGAAGGGTCCATTCTCTGGCAAGAGGCCAGACTGAAAAACAAGACGAGGCTCAGCACCGTCATGAGGCAGCAGTCTGTCACGAACCTGAAGGGTCTGGTCCTGGGCAACAAACCCCGTCGACTCTGTTTACTCAGAGTTAGTGGAAGGTTGTTCATGGCTGGAGTCAGAGTGCTCAGCCACCTGCTTCTAGTCTGTTCTGTCAGTTCGGTCCAGCGGTGAGGAGGGTAAACCATAACAAGATAAAACACCAAAGTCAGACGGACTCTTCAATCAGCGCCAGGCAGAAGGTAAGACGCTGGTTTGGCCTTCGGTATGAGATCCAGGTCAGAGGCGAAACTGATTAGAGGCGATCCAAAACTCTTCTCCAGGCATGGTTCTGTTGCGTTCCATGCCTGTCCTTCTCCCGTTGTCCGGATAATTGGATCGATGAAGGACTCTGCAGAGTGAGACAGAGGAATGGGAGGAAGAAAAGCAGATAAGAGTGTTTTCCAGGCATACAGAGTAATTTTATAGCACAGTCAAGTAACTAGGTTTACTTCAGATCAAATATGACTTTGTAATTTAACACCTTCAAATTGGGCCTCTGTCTCTTTAAAAGCTCCTGCTCTTTCTGAAACTCCGCCTTCAGGAAGTCATCACCACATTTCTCCTCTATTGATCCTTTAATGACATTTTTACCAGTGTTTCACTAAGAAGTAGCTCATGTAATGATCTCAGCTTATGCAGAGATCCAGCAGGTGTTTGCCAATCGCTGCTGGCTAGTCTGAAGGAGCTGCTCTGTGAGATGGAAGCTCAGAAGCTTGGAAACTCCAGCTCAGAGGAGGAGCTGCGTCTCGGAGGTGGGGCTAGGTCCACCCAGGTGTTTTGCACAGCCGAATGGTTGCCATGGCGATTGAAGGCTTTCTCAAACATTCATGCAAGAATAAAAGCAAAACTCCAAGTATGTTTTTGATGAGGTGGTAACATTATAGCATGATGTAAAGCTCAGAAAAGTCAGTTCTACATAAAACTGCCCTTTTAAATCACAGATGAAACTAAAATATATTCAGGCTTTTTCCATTTTAACTGTTGTCGAGCTGAGAAAAGACGCTACGAAAGACTTTCTAAATCTAGAGACAGCACTAAGCAGATCAAGCAAAAGGGAACATTTATCATGGAGATTAACATGATGAGGATCGGTTGGCATCCATTTTTTACAACCTTTAAAACGTCTCATTTCTCACTTTATTATATTGCCCCATTCAATGTAGAGATTACCCATTATGGACACATTTTAGTGTTAGCTTGGATTTAGACGGAAATATCTTCATTTATACGCTTAAGAACATAAGAGTGGCCCTCATAAGACAGATGCCTCCTGGATATCATGAGGGATGAAGCTCTTATTCCACGAGAATCTAAAGAAAACGGCAGTAATTCAATAACAGTCATCATTTTAAACCAGAGAAGTCATGCATGGCTAATCGATTCATCTGTCCGTTCGGTTAGCTTAAGATTTGAAGCACAGGTCGTTGATGCCTCATTAACTACATTACTATGTGTTTTATATACCCAAACCACTCAGTTTATTTCATTATCACAGGAAAAACCCATACAGTGTATGGTTTTATTTTTTTACTTGTAACATAATCAGGACTTTGTGACGCTTTAAATCCACATATCTGCTACGTTTTGCTGCTGAACCAGGGTCTGGACATGTCCGCCCTAAGCTGCTGTGACCTGTATCGGGGCCAAATCCTCCCTAGTTGATCTGTGTTTAACATGGCCGCTCATTCCTCCATATTACACGACGCAAATCTCCACAGAGAGCCAATGCTGTCCAGAGCCACTTCGCCAGGCCTCAGCTAACGACGCGGCTACTGATGATTCCTGGATTTTTTTTTGCGGTTATTAATTTCCTGGAGGCTTTAGGGTTTGCTTTTGCAGATAAAGTACAGTAGACACGAAAGGACGGAGAGCAGAGGCTGGAGATTAGGGCGATCCTTTCACTGCCCAGTAAGGTCAAAGGTCAATAATGTGCTCCGATAAGCAGCTTATAACAGGCGGGGGCGGGGGCATTTTTCTGGATGAACGCAGAGCTCGGATGCATTTGGTAAGCCTTAACAGATGAATGAGAGCCCACTCGTAGTACAACCATTCATGTAATCTGAAGTGGAAATTTTCAAATCCTCGTGTAACAGAACCGGAGTCAATAAAAGGACGAGGCACGGCAGAGATTACACATGACACTACCGAACAGGGTCGTCCAGGTTGGGTCAATCCCCTAAAAAGATCTTTTCCACATTTTATCATGTCGTAGTGCTGAGCTTCAATGTATTTTATGTGGCAGACCAACACAAAGTTCCTCAGGCAGGAATCTCTCAAAAGATGAAAATAACGTAACAGAGTTTTAATTTGTGGAAGACTTTTTTATTTACATTTAATAAAACATACCATGTGAGAAAATATTCAACCTTTAACCTTTCTTGGCAACTTTTTGCTGATGAGGTTGGAATGCCTCTTTACCATCACCTTAATCTTTTGCTCTATATTTTCTTCCTCACCTCTGAATCAGCTCTCTGGCTTCAAAACCAATCCACTTCCTCTGACTTTGGCCAAAGATCAAAGATTTTAGCTTCTGCGATAGTGGAAAAATGGTTTCCAATGTGCGTATTGATGCTTATTAAGGCACATTATTTGTGTCCGAACTATTAAAACAGGCCAGCGGATTTAGAGAAGGCTGAAAGTGTTTGCGGGTGTTTGTGATGGTTTTCACCAACATTGACAAAGTGAATTTTGTAGATGGCAGTTCTAAATGAAATAAAAAGTAATAAATCAGATTAATTTTGCTGTTTGACAATGGAAAAGGAATTTATGTGAATAAGATGACGCATTTGGACTTCATCCATTCACTTCACTCATTGTGTTTGTGAGGGGAGCAGGAGACAATTCAACAGATAAAATATGACGATCAAGAATTATTTCATGTTTCATGCTGTGAACTTAATCGAGAATGTTTAGGGCTTCAACTACGGTCTTACATTTATGTGTTTTAGAGCCAGGATATTAACGCATATTTGATCAATTAATCACAGATTAAAAGATTAATTTTAACGCAGTTATTTGCATCTTTTCTTTTTCACATATGGAAGTTGGAGCCTGTATTGCTTGACGCACAATCGACATCTACAATCAGCAGCGATGGACGACGAAGCCGCGTCTCTTCACTCAGTCAGGATTCATTTTTGCTTCAAAAAAATTGACCTTTGAACCCTGGAAAAGGTTAGTGTCGTGTTCAAGTGGTGCTAGTAGGAGTTAGCCTATCGGTGAAGCTATCCTAGTATAAAATAAACATTCGTTGCCGCAGCACAGACGTCCACAACTCTGATGTCGGCGTCAACATTTCAGATTTCTAAAGACGTTTTCAAACAAGTTCCATGAATAATCAGGGATTCCTGAAACATTTAATCTGAACGGCTACATTAGCACTTTACAATAATCTGATAGTTTAATAACTTAAACAGCAGATGAAAAACAATAAATATCTTTGTTGTTGAGCCCTATGTGTCTTTATATTCCATAATTTGGCAACAAAAAGGAGTTTTGAATTAAAAATGTTGCTCATTTTGTCGATATGTGGTTTTGATTACAAACCCTGCACTGAATTCAAAGCTTTAGTTAACTTGATTAAACGGAACTAGTTTATTTTCCAGATATAAACTGTCAGCAGGTAGGCTATGATACAGCACACACGGAAACACACAGGGAAACAAAATAATTATCTCTTTTTTAATTCACCTTCCTCTCTTTTACACACTCTCCCTCTTGATCACTATAATTATCCATTTTAAGGCCATCATTAACTGAGTTAATGCTCCAGCTGAAGCACCTCTGTGTTTTTGTTGTCTCTCTTTTTTTTTCTCTACCTCTCTCAATGCCAATAAAGCCATCCGGAGGAGAAAGTATGAGAGTTAGATGTCCTGAGGCGAGACAGCAGATAATTGGAGTCTATAGACTGATGAGCAGATAAAACGAGCGCGGCTCCTTCATGTAGCAATAAAGTTTATGCACAACAAGATCTTTGAGGGGAGAAAATCCGCGGAAACGTATGGATTCTCTGAGGTTGTTATAATTGTGACGCAAACTACGGCGTCTTTAATTGCTCATTGTCTCTTTCTGGTGCAGTGGGTTCAGACGAAAACATACCGCAGCCCGCCTTTGTTCTCCTCGGTGCGGACTTTGTTGTGCTGCCCACGCTCCCTTTCTCTCTTCCTCTGTGTGTGTGGATGTACATATATGCTCTCAGAGAAGCAGGGCAGCACAATGCACGCTCTAATTAAACCGCAGAGAGTCTAGAGGCTGGCCTGCTTTGAGCCGAGCCCCCTCGCCGACAGAAACTCAGACACATTCATACATAAAAGAGACGGCAAGGCCGAGAGGCAGAGATGAAAAAAAAAAAAAAAAAAAAGAGGAGGGCGACAAACGGCAGATGAAAGGTGAAAATGCAGATGGAGAGGAGACAGGTCTTGGTAATGAAAAAGCTTCTCAGGTCAGCGGAGACCCTTCAGGAAAGGCAACACGAGGGCTGGAGACTGTCGGTAAGTGGACGCTAACAGTCCCACTTCCACGGGAGGCTGCTGTGGAAGAGCTCACTCTTAAACATCACACCTCCAGTCTGAGCGGGCAGCAGAGCACTCTTCTTCTGAGCAAACATCTCTGGTAAGAAGCCAAGACGCTGGCAGACTCCAGCCTTCCTGGAAGGACCTGCAGAGTTTCTGGGTGCATCTGAGTGTTTAATTGCTAATTGGCTCAATTAGAAGGCTTAATTGGTCCAGCTTTGCTGTGAGCCGCAGGAGAGCTTAAGTGATTGATGAAGCAGAGAGGGAGAGTAGAAGGTGATGCTGAGGCAACAAACGGTATTAAAACGGGAATGTGGCTGATATTTCACTGTCATACCCTGCAACGCTTAAAAATTTATTTTAGGTCTAGTTTCTATTGCAAAACTAACTTTTCAGCAAGACAGGAGCTTGTTTGAAATCAATAATTTCTTAAAGGTGACATGTTTTGCTTGTGTTATGAAGGTCTATGGGCAAAACAACTCAACGTTTAAACTCACGCGAAAATGACTTCAAACAGAGGCATTATTATACAACTTTACATCTTTGAAAAGCAGAAGTGGAGCCTCCTGCACAACCAACAAGAATGCAGCAAGTGGTTTCTGGCTGGTAAGTCAACAATAAAACACTTTGGTTCAGCAGACCGAACATGTTGGAACTCTGCTTGGGTTGCTAGGTAACGGGGGCTGGGCCTCGCTTGGGTTGCTAGGTGACGGGCTGTGGATTTGTGACATTACATTCTGGAGGTTTTTTTGAAACGCACGTTTTCCAGACACCAAAACACATTAATTTATTGCCAAAAAAAATTTACCTGGTGGTTTTCAGAAGCAGGAGATACCCAACAGAAATTACAAAAACGGACAAAAGGTGAATTTTGAATAATACAACCCCTTTTATATTGATGGAAAAGTTCTGCTGGCAGATTAGTTCACTTGTAAGTCAGTTTAGTCTTGCAGTAGAAACTAGACCAAAACCACTTGGTAAGATTTTGTGGTTTTGCATTGTACTCTCAAAAACAGCTTTAAAGGAGCGGGACTACCCCGAAAAATAGAGCAGCGTTCATATACTCAGCACTATTGCTGAGTGTATGACCCGCACACACTCATCCATGATTCATGTCGGAAGCAGAACGTTTTCCTCAACCTCCCAGCGGGGTTAGAGAGGCAGGCAGACCGCACAGGTCGCTCAGCCGAAGACTGAACAATAAACCCCACTTCCTTCACCCACCTCCTCTTATTTCAGGATTTAAAATCTAAAGGGAGAACTTTATAAGAGCCACTCTACAGTTTTTCACTTCTTTATCAGCCTCTTTACCGTTGGTAAAGGCTTTTATACGTCTGTGTCACTGGGAATAAAACAAAGAAAATGTTAGAGACCTATTTTACTGCAGATATTTTCTCTAGAAATAGGACTCGCTTCAGCGACTGAGTTTCATTACTAAGCCTGTGCATGCTGGTTTTGTTCGCTGTTTTCCACAAGTATTTATACTCCTTCAGCTTAGTTACACCCAAACACTTTAATGTTTTTATTTGGAAAAATCTATGTGATCAACTTGTTTAATCCCAAATTTCTTCTTGCAAACTAACTGCATGCATTTCAATCCTTGCACATATATAATAAGTTTAAGATGCATGAAAAAAAAAACAAGATGAAAAGAGCAAACAGCCAAACATGTAACACCTAGCATAGCGCCATCTGTGTGGCATGCTAACGGAAACAATGTTGCTCTGTTTACATGAATGCAGTGATAAAATTATTATATATCAGTAGAAGAACATTTACAGAGAATATTTTAGTTATACTTGTCAACGTATTTTATTCACTTTGTCTTTTACAAGTTTGAGATAGGCACAGGCAAGAAGTAAAGAGGTCTGGTCATGTGACCATTCACACAAGTTACATGAGGCAACCTATTACTTTATTTCAAAATTAAAGCCAACACAACACTTTTAGAGATTCCAGAAGTTAAAAAAGGAACTTGTTTTAAATCAGTAATTCCTTCCTGATTTTTACAATGATAAACTGGGAAACAATGTATTGTTGTAAGTGAAATAATCTGCCAGTGTTGCACTTTATGTCTATGATGTGTTCATTGGTGGACCCAAAATGTAGATAGGCGCTCGGAGCATAAACTGTGTTGAAAGTTATGAGAAAAATAAAAATCACAGGGAGCACAGGGAGCCAGAGCTAAACAAAAACAACAACAAAAAAAAACTGCAGAATAATCTGGGGAAGTAATACAGTATCACAGGAGACAAAGGTGAATAAATACTGGGAGAGTGAATGCTGGAAAATTAGACCGGGCTGATTGACTAACAGGTTTCAGGTGTGAGAGAGAGAAAATGGCACAGGGGGCGAGGGAGAAAACAGAACAGCAGGACTAGTTTATTATTAGATTAATTTTCCTACACAAGGAAGAAATAAACCAACAAGAATTACTGAGGAAGGACTGAACTAAAGTGAAACAGAAACAAGTCTAATGCAATCAAAATAAGAAACACAACAATAATGGAACACTTTCTTATAAAACCTGCTGACCAAATGGCGCGGAACTCAGCTTAGGTTGCTAGGTAGCGGGGCTGGGCCTTGCTTAGGTTGCTAGGTAACGGGACTGGGCCTTGCTTAGGTTGCTAGGTAACGGGACTGGGCCTTGCTGAGGTTGCTAGGTAACGGGGCTGGGCCTTGCTTAGGTTGCTAGGTAACGGGGCTGGGCCTTGCTTAGGTTGCTAGGTAACGGGGCTGGGCCTGTTGATTTGTGAAGTTGCATTATGGAGGCTTTTGAAACGCTTGTTTTCCAGACCAAATATTAATTTATTGCCAAAAAAATTGTCAGTTTTTTTTTTTTTTTTTTTTCAGTGCTTTGGCTGCTTTTAGAAGCAGAGAAACCCAAACTAGACCATAAATACTTTATCAGATTTTGAGTTTGCTCCATGTCTTCCCACTTTATCTCTCTACCCATTCCCAGTCTGATCTGCTGCAAAAAAAGATCACTAAGGACAGAAAAATAAAATGCATATTATGGTAAATGCGTTAATAGAAATGTGCATCATAAGTTGCACATATCTCAATTATTCATTACTTGTATTTCCTTTGCACATAAAATGCCAATAATAAACTCCAAACTCTGTTTGTAACGTGACAAATGGTCAAAACGTTATACAGAAAATCTGCAACTCAATAAATTAAAGTCAAACTTTCTCCCTCCAGTTGGGAGGTTATTAAAAGAAATGTCCAGACTATGAAAGGTTGGCGTTTAATTTTAGTGACATGTAAGGGCAACTACCTGAAGCACGAAGGTGGTCAGACACAATCAGAGGAAAACTAATTATGGATTTTGATCACAACATGACAAGCTATTGGGCCAGGACTCCACACAGATCGATCACGAATGTCCCACCAATGTGAGAGCAATTATCGGATTCTGTCACCGGTCGTCATCGCCAGACGGTTTTTGATTACTGCTGCCGGAAATATTCCCCAAACGCCGAGAATGACGAGCAAGATTAGTTATTTACGATTATCTTCAGTAGGGCTGGTCCAATCAGCTGGTCTTCGACTGAAATCGATTCATTTTCTCTCCATTGGTTCTGACAGATTAACGTTTTTGTCACTGCAAAATCACAAAATCTTACCAATATCTTAGTAAGCTTTAAATAAACTAACTTACAGCTTTTCAGTAAAATATAGGTGCTTATTTGAAGTAGTAATTCTTTAAAAAAGTACTAGTTCCAGTCCTGGGGTTTTGTGTTTTTGCAGTGCAGGGACTATTTTAAAGTGTACCACTGTGGATATACGGAGAACCAAACCTGACATAGTTAAAAATAAAAGCAGAAATATACATATTTTGTTTTTCCTCTTTCTTACACACATTTTCATCAAGAAGTGTATATATTTTCTTTTGCTTTTTCTTCAAGCATGCATTTTTGTCAAGAAATATGCATATTTTGTTTTTTCTTTTCCTTAAACGTGTGGAAAATGCTAAATAAAATATGTTTCTTTACAAACATGCATGCGTAAAGAAAAGGAAAGACAAAACATCTATATCTACATTCTATTTTATTTTTAGTTATGTCAGTTTTGGTCCTCCATACACATACACAATGTCATTATGCAATATCTGCCAGATACTGTTATGAATTTAAGAAATTATAAGTTCCAGATCCTTTTTTTGTATTAAATTAAATCAGTGGGACAGATTACATAATATAATCTCAATTTATGAATATGTTCCCTTAGTGTGTTTTGTTTATTATTCTAACCTGAAGGAAAGAATAGATTAAAAATGCTCCAAATTGCCAATCAGGCTTGAGGCAGTACATACATTTTTAATTACTTTTATTTAATTATTTATTTTTCTTTTTGCATTGATGAGCTACTAGAACATTATTATTATTATTATTATTACCTGCTTTGTGACTGAATTTGTACATTTTAGATTTCTAAATATTCTTCTTATAGAGTCCTGCTTCCAAAAAATGTTGTTGTTTTCAGTACAGAAGCTTAAAGTCATTCCTTTCTGTGGCAAATCGTACAAACCTGACCTGAACATTCAGTAAATTCTCCCAAAAATATTAAGTGTAGATGATTTCTTAAAGAAATAAGAATCTGGAGAAGAACACAAAGTTACTTCATAACAGGATAAGAACTGAGTTTAGAAACTCTTCTGCTGAATCGCCGTTAATCTTCTCCTGAAACCATTTAACTTTCTTCTTTTTTCAGCTCCCCCCCCAAAGACTCTGCTTATTATTATATTAGATTATAACTCGACTACTCTGCCTTTGCAGCAACGCTGTTTCTGTTTCTGCTGCAATTAGAAACAGCAAGAAACTTACAGGAGAGCATAAAGAGTGAAAAACAATCTTACTGCATAACAGGAAAAAAAAAAAGCAATCCTGAACAGATCATCAACCAGAGCAAAACAATTAAAGTCGTAAAAATTTGTCATCTGGCTGCAGAAACTATTTAAAAAGTGTGAAATTTGCTGCACAGACAATTAAATTTGGTTTTGCGGGTCTTCTATTTTTAATGTCGCCCTCGTCCGCACACGTGTGAACAATTTTCTCCCTCATTAATTACAACAAGTCTCAGCAGATAAAACGTTGCACCATTTATTACTTGTTCATTTTTTCTCCTGCAGATTGCAACTTCAAGCCTGGTGTGAAAGGTGGAAGGTTCTGGGTCTCAGCTCTTCTATCTAGTAGCATGAAAATTACAAGGAGTTTTTAGCATCAGTCTCACTGTTGTTGTAATTAAAGACAGGCAAAAGGCAGGGCAGCTTTATTATGTAATGTGAATACAAGCTTAACCCACTTTGGGAGCATTATTAGTGAGGATTATTGAGATTATGCCTCTTCTGTGTATCTAAACGATATGAAAAGTTTTGATTAAGGTGATTTGTTGACTCAGGAATTAGGAAATGTTTGATTTCTGCTGTTTCTTCTAAAAGAGGTAAAGTTCAGACAACATTCAGAACTTCTCTTTCAAAAGTAAAATGCTTGAATTTTTGGGTGTTTCTGTTTTCTGCGTCATTTTGGCTTCTTTTTTTTAGTGTTTATTTACTTTTTTATGTGTTGTTTTAATAGTTCATTTCTTTGTGTTTTTGATTTCTTGGTTTATTTTTATACATACAACTGTAAATCTTTGAAAAGCAGAGGTTGAGCCTTCTGCACAACCAACAAGAATGCATCAAATGGTTTCTGGGCGATGTGTCAACAACAAAACATTTGTCTTTTCCAGCAGCCATTGTACAGCGCATACAACGGTAAAACCAGCTGACCAAACATGTTGGAGCTCTGCTTGGCTTGCTAGGTAACGGAGCTGGGCCTCGCTTGGGTTGCTAGGTGACAGGTGGTGCCTGTGGATTTGTTCTGGAGATATTTGACACACTTGTTTTCCAGACACCTAAAAACATAATTTTTTTTTAAGCTCTTGGTCTGTTTTTAAGAGCAGTGTTATTCCAAAAAGATTTAATACTGTGATTTAATTTTTGAGAGGTTACGGTAGCTTATAGGTTAAAGATGTTTGAGCGTTTTGGAGGGGGTTTTTTAAGCTCTTTGGGTGTTTTTATTAGGGGTTGAGACCCAAATGAAAGAACAAACCACATTAGCGGTCGTTGTTTTCTGCTGCTGCTCATCATCTTCAGAGTTTGACTTGCTGTGTGTTCGGAGGCGACTATCTGAAGGCTGTTTGAGCGGCTACTGTGGCTAACGTGGTCAAAATTTTCTATTTTTCAGTTTTATGCCAGGTTGATTTTGAGAACTACAACATTTTACCCTTAAATAATAATAATAAATGAAATCAGTGTTTGAGTCCTGAATCCTTGTCTGATATAAACACAAATAAAACAGATGTAAATCTCTTTCCTGAATGTGGCTTGCAGCTGCTGGGCTGAGTAAAAGTTAGTGCCAACCGTTTGGATGGAGGAACGAGCCAAAACAAAACACCTGCAAGCCTCGATTTCAGATGTTACTTTAACCTATTTTTGGCTGAAATGTTTTATTTCTTTGGTGAAATTAGCATCACAATCACATCCATCACCTTTTGGCTGCAAGGCTTGCTGGAAACGGTCCAAATCCAGCAGCTGCAATAATCCCTCCTGTAATTGTTTCCAGCCTCTACCTGACTAGTACACTCAACACATTCAGTGTAAAGCACGTGTCAAACTCAAATCTGGCCCACTGTAGCTTTTCATGTGGCTCTCTAGACTAGAAATCACATCAATAAGTCCCTCCAGCTTTTCACAAATCCACAAAATTCACACAAAATCAAAAATACCCACATTTTTTTGAATTTTACTGCAAATGTTTCTTAAAATTGGTTGAAAACATTTTGTTTTAGTCAGCGCCGCCTCAGCCTCTCTCATCTGCGTTCACACCAAACGCAATTTGAACGTCAGGCACGTTTGGTTTATCTTCAAAGTCTATGTGGAAGCACGTCGACGGTGCGTTTCACTCGTCAAGCCCTGTGCGATCTAAAGTGTTTTGAGTGTTTTGAGCACTGGAGCTTGAAATTTCACCGCTTGTACTTATTGCATCTTCCGACGTGATCTCAGAATAAAAAACTATGGAGGATAAACTAATTGTCGCTGTTTGCTCTCGTACTATAATCTACGGCCAACCGTATTATGACTACAGAGACAGGAATAGAAAGGAATTTGCCTGGAAGAGGATCAGCAAGGAAGTTGGAATGTCAAAAAAGACATAACTTTTACCGTTTGAAAACATTTCCCCTCATTTCAGCTAACCAAATCCGTCCAGCAGAACATTTTGAGTCACGTAGGGTGAGCTTTAAATAAATGTATTTATTTAGACGAAATACGCAGGAGACGGTGGAAGAGTTTGAGTCACACATATACCAAGAGGTGTCCGATTTTGACACCTCTGTCAAAATGTCAAGATTCACAGCGCACACGCATCAAACTTGAAACGTCAGGCGCGTTTTCGACGCGTGCAATGCATTTGGTGTGGACGCACCATTATATTCCATTTTTGATACGTCGAGTAAAAAAAGGTCACATTTAACTTTATACATTAGCGCAAATATCGTAAAAAAAATTCCTTGCAATCATTTCTAAATTCCTGTTACAATTTGTGCCATTTTTTTACTTGCAACTCTTTAAAAACGTGGGATTTGCTCCCAGTCTGCAGCTTCATGATATGATTTCTGGCATCCTGAGTGCAAAGTAACTCTAAGGTTAAAGTCGGGTGATTCAACAACGGCGGCGCAGTAAAAAGAATCCGTTTGATCTCAGCAGATGCTCCATTATTGTCCGTGTTTGGCAGACTTGTGTTTGTATGTTTTCCATCCAGCTGACAGCTTCTGTGTGGGCTGTGAATAGAAAAGAGCCGGCGGCCAGGTCAGTGTTTGCTCAGGCTGCTGTCAATCTCAGGGTTTTTTTTCCTATTATTTATCGCTCTGTGTGTGTCGGCCTGAGACAGAAGTTATTAAAGTCACAGCAGATCCAAAGCTGAAGGGAGGACATACGCTAAAATGAAAGTAATGCTTCGAATATTTGCATGTACGCTGCAGAGCTCCCTCATTTTTCCGAATGTCGTAAAATATTCCAACACGGTTTCACAAGTTTTATTAAATTTCAGAGGAAAGCAGCATTGCTATATTTTATTTCCAAAGCCACAGAGATAAACTCTCTCCATATCTGTGTAATCTGCTATCAGTTACCAACAGCTGTTCTGGTTTTTGCTGCTCTCCATGGCGGCTCTGCAGGGGGTCCAGGATTTGCTCAGAAAATAGTAAAAGCTGCTTTTTTTTTTTTCTTTCTATTTTTCTGGCCTGAGAGTAACCTTCACAACAAATACAGATTTGGTTTCCTCTGTCAAAGGTCAAAGCACTTATAAAATAACAGCAAACAGTGCAGCGGTTATTTGAAGGTTTCTGCATCCATCATCCCTCAGTTTTTGTCTTACGGTTTATTTTCCTCGTTTTATGCTCGCTTTTCCGATCTTCAAATGTTGACAGACTTTAATTTCAACCTTATTTCGAAAGGTTGAAATAAATGCGACACACAGGAAATTAAAATTAAAATCCAAATCATACCAACTTATTGGGGAGAAGTGTTTTTCTGTGTACTGAGCTGCTGACATTGTTTTACGGTGCAAAAAAGCGAACTCTGCTCCGTCTACAAACCGCGGTTTCTGTTCGGCTGAAGTGAATTCTGACGCGGTTTGAATGCAAATGTGAACGCCAAACGGATCAGAGACCGCCTCAAAAGCGAGAAGTGGACTGCAGCCACTTCCTACAACCAAAACAAACACGAGTCTAGCGCTGGAAGGGGAAAAACCAAAAAAATCCTACAGCCACTAAAATCTGACGCCGCTCCATTTTTGTTTACATTCATGAAGAAGGAAGTTGCGCTCTGTGTCTTCTTCAGAGATTTTTCATGTCGTTTCCTCCAGTGGTTCTTGGTGCAGCGCCCCCACAGGTGAGGAGGGAAACAGGTTTTTCATCTAGTTTCGTTTGTTTGACACAGTGCAGTGTGAAAGAGAACCACAGCAGCTGAAAATGTAACAAATGTTGCAAATTTTGACCTTGGTCTAATGTGTGAAAACACCCTGAAAGCAACTTGATGTTACCCGTTTGTATGAACTGACCTTCAAACTCTAGAGATGAAGCATCATCGCTCTATAAACAGCTACAGGACAAGCAGTACATGCTTGTTTTATTAAGAGATCCAGCTGCAGGTTTGGTGCATTAACAATGTCTGTTTGATGAATGTGCAGGTATGTAGGTCAAATGTAGGGCCTGCATTCACTTCATTCCTGCAACTATATTGCATCAAAAGAAGCAAACGTTTCCTCTGCGCTGCAGCATCCCTGCAAGCCAACCATGTGTCTATCTCCATGCATTGTCCATTGTTGTCTCTCCTTCCTCAGACTCCATTCAGTCTATATTAAACCAGACTGGTGTGACGGAGGAGACAATGGGCTGATAGACTGCCAGCTACAGTAGAGGCACAATGGGACGGACAGAAGGCGGTCTAGATGGAGGAGGTGCTGTCAGCGGATTCACCGAACGGACGCAGGCAGCCGAAAGTGCGATTCTACAAGTGTGTTTCTGAGCGAAGGAAGGGATGTTGGGGTTGCGGACCAATGAAGCGTAAAATTGGAAACAATGTGTCTGCAACAGTTAAAGGCAAATATTTACAGGGCTTTAATTTGCGCCGAGCTTCCGGCGTGGGTCAGAGCGTCTGTGTGGCGGACGCCGAGGAACTCGGAGGGGCGCGGGCGCTAATTAGACGCACACGGCGGTAGATTAATCACAGGCTGACAGCGGCCTGCCAAGCAGCTCCATCACCTTGTCTGGCAGCAAGCGTATCCAGTCTTTATTGTCTCTTACAGGGGCAGTACGTGTTTTCTAGACACAATCACGTAACTATGTTACCTTCAGTTGTTGTAAAACTGCTATATATCTATGAAATATAAAAGAAATTTGACTGGAAAATTCAACACCTAGAAATTGGGTCTCTGTCTCTTTAAGAAGCTCCTGCTCTTTCTGAAATTCTGTCTTCAGTAAGTCATCACATCGCTCCTCTATTAACCCTTTAACAATGTGTTGTTTTTTTTTTATCACCGAGAAGTAGCTCCTGTAATGAGCTCAGCTTTTACGCAGTTCAACCAGGTGTTTGCTAATTGCTGCTGGCTAGTCTGAAGGAGCTGAGTTGTGGAGTTGGAAGATTGGAAACTGCAGCTCCGACGAGGAGATGCGTCCTTGTAGGCGGGGCTAGGTCCACTGCTGAACGGTTGCCATGGAGATTAAAGGATACATTCAGAGGTATGTACTCGTTATGTCAAGATAAAAAGTCGATTTTACGTAATACTACCCCGTTAATTTTTCCGATGTTTTTCGAACACTGCAAGTATTTTAAGTCTAGTCTCTAGTGCAAAAATCTCCGAACACTTAAAAAAAGGCAAAACTAACTGACAGCAAGATATAGGAGCTTGTTTTATGTCAATAATTCCTTAATATTAGTGAAAAGGCTTTTATTCCATTGGCAGATTATTTCTCTTGTGATAAAGGAAAAATGTTTGATATAAGTGAATTAAACTATCAATGCAAGAAGTACTTTTTATCAATATTAAGGAATTATTGACTTTAAACAATGTCTTTCATCTTGCTGAAAAGATACCTGTAAGTTAATTTAGTCTCATTTCAAGCGTACTAAAATAATTATTGAGCTAAACTGTGATCTTGCTGTTTTGAGACCATTTGCAAGTATTAACTTAATAAGCTTTTCAAATACCAATAAACCTTAATTTAGTAAAATATCTTCCAGTTCCACTTCATACTGAAACTGGAAGATATTTTAAATATCCAAAACAAAAACATGACAGTCAAAAACAATAAATAAATGGATTATGAAGAGTCTGTAAACGAAACTCCCCTTCAAAAAATAATAATCATCAGCTCATTTTAATTTATCAAGCGATTAATTGACTAATTACTTATTGCCACAGGGTCAACTAAGATATTTGCACTAGAAACTAATTATTACTTGGTGAGCCTTTGTGTTTTTTGCAGTGTAACACGTGAACTGCCGCAGACTCTCCTCCCTGTCGTCTTGCTCTGATTACTTCCTGCGTCCTGATAAATCACCAGCCATAAATCTCCCTCCTCGCCTCGTTTGAGGACAAGCTTGTGATCTGACCCAACATCTGGTCCAATGGGAGCGTCCGGGACAGGCAGAGGAAGAAGACACGGCGCGGCCCTGAGGGCGCAGAGACCCTCGGCGGGCCAGCGGACGCCGCCGCCGCAGCATCAGAGCTGCATAAACATGCCGCCATTAAGAGCCGCGGTTAAATGTGTTTCATATATCATCAACATTTTACCGTCTACTTAGTGGTTCTGACCTTGGATCAGGGTAATGTAGGTTACTGCGCGGCACGCAGGAGAGTTTTAAAACCTTTAAGAGAGTTTTGGAGCGGCTCTAATTAGAGGAGGACGAAATAGGTTTTATATTAAAGGGACTTCTGTGCGTCTGATCAGAAACTTTCCTAAGATTCGCTCGCAAATGAAGGACGCTGAACTTCACAGGAGAAGGACACTATCAAACGCTGCGATGCTCAGAAGAGCGAGCGTCTGATGTGAGCTGCTCTCAATAGATGCAGTCATCAAAAAGTTGATGTGTTCAGATAATTAAATTTAAAAATTACTGGTATTCCAATAATTATCCCAGCTGCAAATGTTTTACTGATGCTTAATCAGTGAAACACCTCCTGTTTTCTCATGAGGTGAAAGTTAATCTGTTTGAACCAAATAAATATTCTTGACATAAACATTTTTATGCTGACTTGTATAAAAAACTATTTCTGTGCGTCTAAAGAGAATAAATAGGGCGAAATTGAATCAAGTAAAGAAAGAATTAGTTATTTTTTTCCCATAACATCAATAAGTTTCCCAAACAGTTCCACCCACTTCAAGCATCTGACATAATGAGGCAAGTGAATCTTCATCGGCGCAGACAGAGCATCTGCACTGCACAGAATGAGATTTGGAAACGTATGCATTTGGTTACATCACAGTACTGACATCTATAACTGTAACACACATTAAGTTCAGTTGCATTTAGAAACTTTAATAGAACTGATTCATCAGCGAACATCAGCTGATTCACTTATTAGCGTCGGCTAAAGAGCAGATCACTGTTGTAGATGTATGACCCAATACCGATGGAGTATTGGGTCATACTTGGAAAAAATAAAAACCTTTAAAAAAATGAAATTACAAGAACAAGGTTATAATATTATGAAATTAAACAGATAAAATTATGAGAATAAAGTCTAAATAATACGAGAATAAAGTTGTAACATAATGAGAATGAGGTCTTATTACAAGAACAAAGTCAAAATAATACAAACATAAAGCTGAAATATAAGAATAAAGATGTAATAACATTAGAACAGTCATAATAGTTCAAGAATAAAGTCGCAATATTATGACTTTATTCTAATAATATTATTACTTTAATGGCAATTAATTTTTTTATTATTGTCTTATTAAAATAAAAAATGTAAGACTTTTTTATTTTATTTTATTTATTTATTTTTTAGTATTAGGGCATATTAAGCAATGCCCTAATACTCCATTGCATAATATAGTCTGGAGATACACTTACAAATACAGTTTCTACACTTTTCCAAACTGTGTAGGAACTTTAGTTTCATTCAATATGATAAAATGAATATTAAATTAAGGGCTGGAGACACAAAACACAGAAACAAAAACATTTAGATTTCAGTACAGTGGTGCAGAAACAGCGATAAAGCTCACTGGACCGAGCTCGTTTCTGTTGCCCAAGCTTCTAAAACCAAATATTTTATAATATAAATGCACAGAGTCAGATCGGGCCAGCGCTCTGGGCAAGGATTCGCTAAACTGCAGTAATGTAACACAGATCCAGACCAAAACCTACTGAGGATAAACAGAGGGTCAGTTTTAAACTGGGTGAGTAGGACACCAACGGGGAGGATGGCGCCAAAGGCAACGCGAGGCACAAAAACCTCCAACTCTGTACTCGAGGGTGAATGAGGCCAAAGCGAGCAGGCGAACCTCGCCGAGGGGAACCGAGGGCGAACGGGGACAAGCGGCAGAGAGGCCTTACAGTCAGGCGGGAAACGGATAAAATCATCACATCGTCACATTGACTCATGGAGCGGGCAGGTTGTGCAAACTGAAATAAATCAGCAGTTTTCTGGCCGTGTCTCCAGAGGGAGCAGAAATCAAGATGTCAACGGACTAATTAGAAAGTTTTATCTGAATTTGCTTCTGGAGAGCGATCACACAACGAGCTCAGGTTGCTCCTCTGCTGCTCCGGTGTCTATTCTGGACTGTTTTAGAGGAGGAATTCAATCAATACGACTGTTTCTGAGTGTAGCTGCTTTTATATAGCATCAAAGGAAGATTTATCCGAGGCTCCGACAGGTGTTTTGATTCTCTCAGGTTATATTTCGTGTTAGTTTTCTTTCCTTTAGTGAACGGAAACGTATTTGCTCTGCTCCAACATTTGCTCAGAGAGATACCAAGGAGGTTTTTCTGTCTTTTTCAATCAACAGAGCACTGGCGGCGGGATAAACTGTGCTGACGTTTGATAATTAATCTGCCCCCTCAGAGACAACTGGATCGTCATGGAAACACACACGAACCAGGAAAGTAAAACCTGGTCAGTTCAACACATGGGTTGTGTTGGTGGAAACGATTGACCTACAGTCTTTTATTGATTAAAACACCAAATATCTCTCAATACTCATGAATATTCATGAATGGCTATGACTGTGGTGATGAAGTATCAATTGGTAAACAATGACACTTTACATGCAAACATACATTAAAACTTGCCTTAAAAGTGATTTAAAAGTGCTAACTTTGCATTTTTTTTGGTAAATAATGACAATGTAATGCAAACATATATTAAAAGTTGCATTTAAAGTTAAAAGTTTAACTTTAAATGCAAAGTTAAAAGTATCAATTTTGCATTTTTTCAGTAAATAACTAATTTTAAATGCAAAGTTGTATTAAAATTTGCATTAAAAAATGCATTAAAATGATCAATTTTGAATAATTCAGTAAATAATGACGCCTTTATTGCAAAGTTGAATTAAAACTTGAACTAAAAGTCAATTAAAAGTGTTGACTTTGCATTTTTTTGGTAAATAACCATGTAATGCAAACATACATTAAAACTTGCATTAAAAGTATCAATTTTGTATCTTCGGGTAAATAATGACACTTTAAATGGAAAGCTGCAATAAAATTTGCAATAAAAGTCCATTAAAAGTGTCAACTTTACATTAAAAATGACATTTTCTACCAAATGACACTTGATTACAACAGTCATAACCATTCATAAAGACTCCATCTTCTTCCTGGAAGATGTTATCTCATGGTTATGACACTATCATGTCAGTCTTCCTCACACTTCTTCATATAAAGTGTTACCCAAAGGCCTTTAGAAAGCCCGTGAATCAACAAACGGAGAGCAGTCAGAGTCCTGCGTCGTCTTGGTTACGTGCCTTCATGGTTGCATGATCGCTAACGATGCCGTATGAGACTCTGGGATGCTTAAAATCAGGTTACCAAAGATCTTACAAGGACATGATGCTGGCAAACGAAGTTACTCTCATCTGACTGTTAATGATCAGCTGTGAAGCTGGAGTCGGAACGATGCATCCAGGCCAGGTGTGCGAGTCAGAGAGGACGACGGCGCGCTTGGCCAGCCGCCATCTTGATCCCGTCGTCCCACACAGATGGTCAGAGAGTCACTGGAGCAGCCGACATGTTTGACTGTCTGCTTCTCAAACACGACGGCCTAAATTAGTTCATTTCCCCGCAATATTGAAAACCGTCCTGCCTCCTTCTGTGGTTCGCATAAGAAGAAAGGCCAGGGTGAGAATGTTCCCCTAATCATAATCAGCGGCAATAACAAGCTGCAGCATCTGAACGCCTCCACCTCGCCGCTGCAGATCCGCCTGTGGCGATTCAAGTGTGAGAAATGAATATTCATCCAGGTCCTTTAATCCACACTGAACTCATCTAGAGGAGCAGAGTTTGCTTTTACAACAGGAAGTGAGCTGCAGAGAGCTCCTAAATACAACCAGCATAACAACAAAGGATTTCTTTGTCGCGGCGATGAAAACAACGAGAAATCGTCACGAAATAAAGTGTTTGTTCAATGCAGTTACTCATCCGATGCGTTTATAGTTAGTAAAGCCGTTTTCTTCGTCAGAAAATTCTCACTGTTGAATTTCCATCCTTTACAGTTCAGGAGGTCGCGGCTACATGTCCAAATGAAGAAAAACAAAACTTTTTCTGATGTTTGAAAATTGTTGAGTAGCAACAGGAGATTACAGGGAGCAAAGAGGAAGACTTTCAAACAGGAAAAATACAAAATTTTATCAGATTTTCAATCACTAAAACTGAAGGAGAAAAGGAGAAAATAAATCAGGACTGTAGTTTGAAGTTAATGATGGAAAATCAACCAAAACATATTTATTGCTAAACATAATTTCAGAATTACTCTCTCCGTCACTGGAGTTTCCACTGATGGTATAATTGCACAATTTGACATTTTGAAAAGAAAATTCCTTGGTAGAAACATCCTGGTGAAAGCTCTGAGGGTGTAACAAATTTGGTTTCATTCTCTAAACTTGACTGGAAAGACTTTTATCTCCTCACCCAGGACACATGAACATCAACCGGATGTTGCCGCTGCCGCAAACCACGAAGAAGAAGACGACAGGAAGTGGCAGGAGGACGATTACAATATAGTTTTTAAATGATTTATCGCATAAAAACACCTATTCATGTGCGATTTTAATATAATTTCTTCTTTAATGGAAACTACGCAATTACAAAATTGCGTCGTTTTTCTTTTTCCTAAATTTTGTTTACATTTTTAAAGGAAACGCTGCCGCTGCGTCTGGCAAACCGAAATCCTCCACCTGACGAGGAGGAGGTTCAAACATTCGCACCTGCAGAGCAGAATGACTGAATCAGGTCTGCAAACCGAGGCTCCTGCATCATCATCGCCTTCATCTTCCCCAGGCCTCGCAGGCAAAACGTCGTTTCAATCTGTTCCTGCTTCCATCTCCAGACTTTTCCTCTTCTCTTCCTGTTTTCTGACACTTCCTCCCTCCGTCTCCTCCTCTGAATCTGCGCCTCCTATAATCTGTCCCTCTCGGTCGTCTTTCCTCCGCGGCGGCTGAGCATCAGTCTGAGCGGGTGAGCGGCGTGTTTGGTGCAGCACAGCGGGGTGCCAAATGCTGCCACTGCATCCTCTCTCTTTTTTTACTGGCTCCACTTTTTTAATTCCTCTGAGTTCGCCCCAAGTAACTCATCCAACTGCACTGCAAAAACACAAACTCTTACCAAGGATTTTTAACTAGTTTCTTGTGCAAATGGCAAAACTGGTAGCAAGACTTAAAAGTGAAATAATCTACTAATGGAACTAGTGATTGTCCATAAACATTAAGGAGTTATTGAATTAAAACAAGCTTCTATATCTTGCTGAAGAGTACTTTTAATTAATTTTGTCTTATTTCAAGGGTACTGAGATATTTTTTGTACTAAAAAATAAGACAAAAGATTTTGTGGATCCAAAAATATAAACATTTGCAAAAACACAAAATCTTACTAAGTATTTTTGTTTCAGTTTCTAGTGCAAATAGAAAGGATACATAAAATAGGACAAAAATAACTTGCAAGTAACGTTTTAATAACATATAGGAGCTTGTTTTAAGTAGATATTTCATTAATATTTTTTTTTTTTAAAACGTGGTAGATTATTTTATCTATACCACGGGAAACATTTCTTGCAGTAAGTGAAATAATCTGCCGGTGTAACTAGAACTTTTTATCAATATTAAGGAATTAGTGATGTAAAAAAAGTCTCCTATATCTTTTTGAAAAGCTACTTGTTAATTAGTTTTGTCTGATTTCAAGAGAACTAAGATATTTACACTAGAAACTAGACCAAAAATACTTGCTAGCATGTTGTATTTTTGCAAAACAATTTAGGATTTACAAAAAGGAAGAAGGACAAAAACAAAAAAATTGCAACCTGGGGGCTTAAATACTGCAAAAGTGTATTTATGACTTGAAAAGTAAAAACAACAAACAGAATGAATGGAAGCTGAATGGGGAGAAAGTCCACAGATCTGATGAGATTTTTACTAAAACCGACAGAAACATGGAACAACAACAGCTACTGCGCTGCAAAAACACAAAATCTTACCAGGTATTTTGGCGTAACCTATTGCAAAAATATTAGTTCACTTGAAATAAGACAAAACTACCTTACAAATAACGTTTCAGCAAGATATAAGAGCTTGTTTTAAGATTATAACTCTTTAAAATATTGACTTTAAATATATGTTTATTATAGATTACTTCACTTTAACATGGAAAGAATGTTACAGGAGAAATAATCTGTCGGTTTTTAAGGAATTATTAACTGAAATCTTGTTGAAAAGTTACTTGTAAGTTAGTTTCATCTCATTTGAAGTGCATTAGACCAAAATTACTTTTGTGTTTTTGCAGTGTAGGTGTCACTTTGTGCACGCATGTCCCCAATTGCTCCTTTTTTTTTTAGGTCATTCCTTGCTGTTCCGAAGCATCAATTACTCTCCAATCTATCTGTGAAAGCAGCTCCATGCAAACATGCAGCGAAATTAGCGAGAAAAAAGTAGGTTAGTGTTGTTTGTTTTTCACTTCTTCCTCCCCAGCACAGTTTTTGTCGGCTTTCCCTCACTTCCTCTGCACAGCGTCATAAAATATGTATAAGACAGCGCAGCCCGTTTGATCCCCATATGCCGTAATCTGAATGAGATGGATGAAGGACGAAAGCGAAGTATGACCATAAACCCGTTCCTTCAAAGCCGAGTCTCAGCTCTTTGTTTTCATCCATTTTTCTTTGTCATTTTTGCGAGCTGCCTTTGTTTTTGGCAGCTCTCCTTTGTTTTGGCCTCGCTCCCCGCTTCTCTTTTTTTTTTTTTTTTGCTTTTCGCTCTCCCCCGGGTGCAATTTTCTCAGAGCTATATTCCACGCTCAATACTCATCTACTTTTCTCCTAAATCTTGGCGCCGGTGTGCGTTTCGGCCTCTTAGCATGTGACTCCTACAGGCCTTTGACCACAAGGAGAGGACAAATCCCGCTGCTCGTAAACCCGTAATCTTTACAGCCTCCGACAAGAATAATTGTCCCTTAAGGCCGGCGCTAGGCGCCAACTGTGAACTTTGACTCCTGTTTTCTGCTGCACGGTTCAAACTGGCAACCTGATGGACTGGGAAACAATTTAAACCAGAGATAATCAGTGAACAAACTGGTTAGAAATCAAGTTCCAGCTGACATAAAATGCAGAATTGAAGTGTTTTCCCAAAGATTGATGGATTTTATTAAAATATAATCTGACGGACCAACAGGTAAAAGAGGATTAATTGATTTCAGATTTATTTAGATACAAAACCTAAAAACTTTTCACATCTTTTCTCTGTGATTCTTCTAAACTTGAGGCTCCAGCTCTTGATCATTTTAACAACTTAAAATTATTATTTTTTTAATCATTTAATGTTTTAAATATACATTTAATACTAAAGGTGGTTTAAACTGTTTTCATGTAATAAATTGATATTCCAGAAGAGAATCACTAAAAATATCAGCAGTGTTGTTGTAGATCCATTTCATTTTTGTAATTAAGTTGGACAATATGTACTTTGTTTTTTTAATTTTCTATAGACTGTTAACATCATAAAAATAATGGGATAAGACGATGAAATGTCCGTTTTCTTTTCAGAAAAACATAAACGAATAAATAAATAAAATGAGGTTCTTTAAAAATAAGAACAAGTTTCCTGAAGTACGCATTTATCAAAATTTTAAGGTCATACAAGGTTTGTGGATCTGAACAAGTCTTGTTTAGCTGGACAGAATCCAAATACGGTTCTAAATTTAAGTAAAACTCCAGTCCAACTTCATAGTAGCACCTGGTGAGGGCAGCATCATGCTGTGGGGATCCTTTATATTCAGCGGAGTTAATGGCAAGATGGACGCAGCTAAATAAAGAAAATAAAAACTGAGAAACATTCCCGACTGCAGTTGTTTGCAGCAGAAACAACGACCCTGAACATGCAGTCAGAGCCAAAGTGGAACACATGCAAGAACAGAATGACCTAGTCAAAGTTCAGATATTTGGTTGAAGATTTGTGGCAAGAAGTTAATGTCTACAAATGTCCAATCTGACTGAAGTTGAGATGCTTTGCAAATTAGAATGGGTGAAATGTTTAGTCTAAAGCTTGTATCCCAAAATAAAAGCCTGCCACACTTTTCAGATCTTCATTTGTTTGGGTCAAATGAAATAATTTCCACGTTACAAATTTACAGAATGTGAAGCACTTTGCTTTCTGCGCTGCTGTGTTTCTTTAAGTGTTTTTGGTAAAGAAGTGGTCAGAGTTCAGTCATCCAGCCTCGACGGCCCAAAACCCAAAATATCAGGTCAGAAGTCAGAGAGCGATCCAGGATTACGGCCGCACTGAGCCGCTATAATTAATTACAGCAGCCAATAATAATTAAGGCAGGAGAGCAGAAAACTGGCGGCTCATCTGGCATCGGAGCGCAGCCTCTGAGCCCTCTGGGCGCCGCCGGCCATGCTAGCACCTGCTCACAAACTAGCAACAGCAAACAGCTTGATGTGTAAGAACGCTGGTAGGGGAGCAGTTTGACACTGAGAGAAGCAGCAAAGCACACCAGAATCAGCCATGAGCCACTGGCAGCGACTGGGCGCCATTATTATGTTCAAATTTAAAATCCAGTTAGCAGAGTTCCCAGTTTGTAACATTAAATGTCATATGGATGGTTAAAATGGCGGACAGAAGCATGGATAAACCTTGAAAACGATTAAAGGTGACCTATTATGCTTCCTTGAACAGGTTAGGATACGTTTACAATCTACACAAAAATGTTCATTACATTTTTGGCACAAAATAATTTTCAGATAATGAAATTTTAGTCTCGGTTTTGCCTATTTTGAGTCGTTTTAGGGCGTCCTGTCACTTTAAATCCAAATAAGCTGCTGCTGGCCACGCCCCCAACACAACGTTTACACTCACACGTGAAAATGGCTACAAACAGATGTGCATTTATACAACCATACATCTTTGAAAAGCATTAGTAGAGCCTCCTGCATAATCACCAAGAAGGCAACAAGTGGTTTCTGGATGGTAAGTCAACAACAAAACACTCGTCTTTTCCAGCAGCCATTGTACAGCGCATACAGCCACGTAAACCCACTTTGAGAGCATTATTAGTGAGGATTATTGAAATTATGCTCATTATGCTCAACAAATAATCTTAATGTTTTGATTAAGATTATTTGTTTACTCAGGAGTTAGAAAATGTTTGATCTCTGCTGTTTCTACTTTTATATGTCACACATATTAAAAAAAAAACACAAGGTAAAGTTAAGACAGACAACGCTTAGAGCCCTTCTCCTTCAAAAGTAAAATATTCAAATCTTCCGGTTTTTGTTTTGACCAGTTTTACTTTCTTAGATGTTATCTTAATAATTCCTTTCCTTACGTTTTTGATTTCTATGTATATTTTTATATTTTGTATTATATAAACAACTGTAAATCTTTGAAAAGCAGAAGTGCAGCCTCCTGCATAATGAACAAGAATGTAGAAAGTGGTTTCTGGATGGCAAGTCAACAACAAAACACTTGTCTTTTCCTGCAGCCGCTGTACAGTGCATACAGCGGTAAAACCACCTGACCAAACATGCTGGTGCTCACCTGGGGTTGCTAGGTAACAACACGGTTTCCCCCAGCATATTATAAGCCTGTCGGGCCACCGGCCTTTTTAAAGAATATGTACATTTTTAAGACTTTGTAGGTGTTCAGATATTAATCTTCCAGTAATACATAATTATCAAGTGATATTTTCAAATTTTCTGTCAGTTTTAAACATTTTTTAACTCAAAATCACGACGGGCCGCTGGAGGATGACTGCCCTGTTTATTATTTATTACATCTGTGTGTCTAATTTTAAAATTTAATAATCCAATTTAATAATCCAAATACGTTTGACCTGTAAAGCTTCCCTTCTTGTCTTGGCAACTATTTCACTTCAAATAACGCCTTAAATACTGACTAAAACAAAGTCTCTTGGAGAAAAACTTCCAATCAGACTCTGGTTATGTGTGTTAAATAAATGACGCAGTAACTTACAAACTAATATACAAATGAGAAATCTGAGGATTTTTATCCCGGTATCATTTCCTTCTGTGCATAAATTCAGCGCATTAAGCTCTGATTTTGCATCTGAAGAAGATCTAAAAGTGGGTCTAAGATGTTTCTTGACACCTATGCAAATGAGATGTTTGAGTACTTTAACCAATTCCCACACAAGGACATCCCAGAAGTGTTTTTTTTTTTTCTGTTTTATTAGCTGATTACATCTGGTCCAGCTATGAAAATAAATAAAAAAAAACAGGCATCACATGTGCTGCATTAATAAAGACGGGCTTGTTATCGACACCTCATTTGGCAAACCTCATGCCGAAATATTCAGCAATAATAGCAGCAAATTTAAGCACATTTCTACCCTCTTCCCGTCTCTGAGGAATCTCCCTGTGAGCATCTGGCACACTTTGCAGGAAGGTGCGAAATTCACGTGATCCGGTCATGAACACAACTTTCAAAGTTACCTAAACTTTGTGAATTCAATCCCAGTTTAACCTCCTCTCTTCTTTTCAGTTCTGGTCACACTGCAAGGGTATTTTAAGTCTCAGTCAGATTCAATGATGCATTTTAATCAGGGAAGACACATGCTGTTAATTAGCAAACAGTCAGAATTGGAAAAAAAAAAAGGTGAAAATAGGCAGTAAAGTGACGAGTGGGAGTGGAAAACATAAGAGCAAATTAGTGGGCATATGTGGCCTGCTGTCCTGACGCTCGTTAAACAAAACAGACTAAATAAAGAAACTAACCCACACGGAACATTACAAACTGAGAATGTCAACCCGTTTCTTTTGTGATTTACCTTTGAGGTTACATTATGAATACGAACAAAATTAATCTGAACTGAAATGAATCACAAAACAATCCAAACTGAACTGAATCAAGTTGAACTGAATTAGACTGATCTGAACGTTGCTACTGGCGAAAACCACAAAGAAGAAGAAGAAGACAGGAAGTAGCTGGAGGATGATGGTGCAGGATGTTTTTCAATGACTTATTGCTTGAACAAACTTATTTACGTGGGATTTTTAATTGCGTTTCTTATTTAGTTGAAAAAAACACAAATGTGAAACTCTTTTTTCAACATTACCTGAATATTGACAAAGTTTTGCGCACATTTGTAATAGAAACGCAGTTACTGTTCCTGTTCTTTGTGTTTTATTGCTACTAACTTATTTAGCAGCAATAAAATTGCTTGTATAAATTATACACAAAGTATAATTTTCAAAACGTTGTTTTTTTATCTCTTTGTGTAAATAAAAGTATAATAATTTTGCAAAAAATGCTAAAAAGCCAAAACTTGTTCAACGTGTGCATAACAAAATGTAAACATCTGTGTGTAAAACATCAATAATTTTCCCTGTCATGATAAATTCTCCCGTTATGATAAAATATAATAGCATAATAATGTGTCAGAGATCAACAAATTATAATTTCTAACAAACATTTAACGCTGGACATCTTAAAAATCCAAAAATAAATCAGCAAATCCACAGAAAACAACAAATAAAATGGAAACTGAGACCAATTCAATAATCGAGGTCGTTTTAATTTATCATGTGACTGATTTATTGATTGTTACGAGCAATAAGTTCGACTGCAGGAAATTTTGCTGTTAATTTAGAACAGAAAAGGAAAATAACAAATTTAAATAATTAAACTGAGCCGTTTTTGTTTTATTTTACCTGTAAATGAAACTCAGAAGCCAGAAGCGAAATATTCTTATTCATCCTGCCTCAGGAAAGATTTATTAAAGTTTCACCTCGTTGTGCTGCGCAGACTTGATTTGTTATTAATTCAGTGAGAAAAAATGGTTTCAAACTTAAAAAAGTAAAGAAAATTAAACATTTATTTATTAAACAACAGCAGAATAAACCTGTATTAATCTATTTTACATTCAGTGTTTTAAAGACAGCAGCATAAATAAGCAATGCACCGCGTGGCAACAAAAACAACACAAATCAATAATGGACTTGCTCTGCAGGACACCTTAAACTTTAAACAGCAGCCGTTTTCATTATTATCTCTATTATAATTTTACTTTGCAGTGTTTGTGAAGATAAGCGCACATTTCCAAAACGGGTCGTTTTAGTTCCATCTCCTCCCACGTGAGAAATGCGACAGAAACGCGTCGACTCCCCTCCTCCTGGGAAACAACGCGCTCGCTGACTGCGTCTGCCGCTGTGACATTGAGCCCGATATCAGGGATTAACACCATATTTGGGCGGAGAAAACGACTGCAGAAGCGGAGAAGTGCAGCTGGACTCCAACGATAACCGAAGCCAGAAAGAGCCGCTATTAATCTGAAGATGTTTCAAATTAAAAGTGGTGAGGACAAAAAAAAAAAAAAAAGGAAATTCAATGAGGAGATTTCTGTATAATTCATAATGATAGATATTTTACACAGAAAAGTGGCGCCGCTTTACCGCTCAACGATGCCGACATTTGTTTGATGAAAAGAAAATTGTGAGTAATAAAAAGGGTAGAGTGAAAATTATCTTGCCGTTTAATTACGACCTGAAATACTGAGACTCGCGGTTATTAATGTAATGCTTTGACTAGAGGCGAGTCTAACATTTGTCACTTTTTATCCACACTGGAGACGAGAAGCTCATAATACTCCATCCCTCCATTTTCTCTGCTTGACAACCAATCAGACGCTCCAAGGAAAAATTATGAAGGAAAATTGTAGATTTATATTTTCTCACATTTGTTAAATAATTTATCATTCTCTGTAGAAAAAAGAAAGAGTTTAGATGAGGAATTAAGGCAAAGTCAAAGTTGGATTTCTTGGTTACATTTGGCCAAATGTAACTAAAACTCAGCTGATTGCACATTTCTACCCGCTTTCTTGTCTTTTCTGAATGTTTAAAATATTTTTAAGGGATTTATGTAGCACATTTTCAGCAACAAGGTAGTTCAAAGTGTTTTAAAGGTATTAAAATGAAATAAAAACAAAACAACAAACCAAAAGGACAAAAAGGTAAAAGTATGTTTAATAAGAACAAGAATAAGTAGTCCACAGTTTATTAACTAGTAGAGGTTTCTCTGGATTTCTGTTCTGATAAAACTAAATCTTGGTTCTCCGTGTTTGGTTCTTGTTCTGCTTTGTTCTAGATTTGTAAACTAACAGGAGTTTCTCTAGGTGTTGCTCTGATATTAAACGTTTAAAGCTAAATGTTGATCTAAGGTAATGAGTAATCCACAATTTCTAAAAGTAATAGATTAAACAGAACGACAGGGCAAAGAAACGACACATCAGGAAAAATAGGCCCACGTAGCAACATTCAAACGTGAGCGAATGCAGTGATATCACGGCAGTGTGTTTGCACACTCTGATACGGTGGCATTTAAATTCAACATAAGAATCTCACTAAATCTGTTCATATTTGTGTCGTTTAATTTGAGCATCATTTTCTTTGCGTTTGTTATTGCACAAATTGAAATTGCAAAAACAAATGCGTCAATTTCAGGAAATAAACCAAAGTCTTTTGATAAAAAGTTTTTGCGCAACGATGAGGTGGTTTATCGGCTGTATCAAAATGAGCTTTTTTTCCCCACATCATACGAGTCAGATGATCAACAACTGGAAGATACTACTGGTGAAAACGACAAAGAAGAAGACAACAGGAAGTAGTTGGAGGATGATGACATGGCGTGTTTGTAATGACTTTTGTTATTTTTGGTTTCCGTATTGCCTGTCCTAATTACACTATTTGGACAAATTAAAGTTGTTTTTACATGTATGACTAAGCTTTTGAAGCTATTTTTGTATTTAAATGTGTCATACTGGTGCAGAGTTATGAAATACATTTGTAATTCAGTACATTTATGTCTGTTTTTTTTTTTTTTTTAAACTAAACGTTTTAGGTAAATTCAGCGATGTTTTCCGTTGTTTTCGGTACCGGCCGATACCAAGCCTCAGTATCAAAAGTGAAAATAGTGGATCGGTGTTTTCCTGTTTTCTTTGTCTATTCTAGTGTTTCTATTTAACGTATGTGGATTTTTGTTCAACGTCTTTTCCTTTATAAGGTGCAAAGGAGTATTTGTACTTCAATGTAAAATAATAAAGGTTTAATCATAAAAACGTGGATCGGTTCATCCCTAAGTCCAAGCAGGACGTTTGATGAAAAAAGCAGGTTTATTTTGTCTCCCGCCATTTGTCCAACCGACTCCAGGAAACCATTTAAAGTGAAATTTCATGTTTTCGATTTAAACCACACAAGATGACGCAGCAGCAGCAGCAGCAGCAGCAGCAGCAGCAGCAGAGATCGTTTCACTCCCCATATCCTGTCCGGGTAAACATAAATCATTTGGACGTAGAGGTTCGGTTCTGTACGGTTCCAGAAAGCAGCGGGTTAAATCGCGGGGACAGTGCGTGTGTGTGTGTTTCTCCTTCATGTCCACATCTGAGACGAGTGTTTGAGCGCATCCGCGGCACCGAGTGTGATGGCCGAGCGCTGGGAATAATTAACTCCGGTGACCCGGCCGCCGCAACCGCTGTGACTGGAACGCCTGTCAAATAGACTGGTCATCACACTCTTCAGGCAGCAGATGAAAAGAAGGAGCCTCACACACACACACACGCTTCCAGCAGAGCTGTTGTGTATTAATTAACACATTTAACACCTCGATAGGCAGAACAGAGGCAACCAAAAACGCTCTATAGCTCCTCATAAAGAAGGTATATAATTTTAGTACGTGTCGCTGTCTCTTTAGCACACTTGGCACATCCACTTTCACACCAACGCTGCACACACACACACACACACACACAGGCATATGGCAAGAAGCTGGCTATTCCTTAGCACCCCTGACATCTCTGACAAATTGACTCCTTTATACGAGTGGAAGTGTGCAGAAAGGTGGCGGCGGGGGTGAGGGGATGGAGGCAGGGAGGGCGCTGCAAGGTGGATCGTCTCATTCACACGCTCTGAAGGAGAGACGTATCATTCTGGGACACGCCGACTCCACCTGTGACACCGGCGGCATGCACAAAGAGCTGCCGCCGTAATGACGAGCCAAGATGGAGGAGGAAAGCAGGAGGAGAGCGAGAAGGAGGGAGGGGAGAACGATGGTGAGCAAAGAAGTGAAAACGATGAAGCTTTCGCTGCAAAAACGCAAAACATTACAAAGTTTTATTGGTCTAGTTTCTCAGTACATTTGAAATGAAATAAAAATAACATACAGGTAACTTTCCAGCAAGATATGGGAGCTTGTTTTAAGTAAATAATTTCTTACTATTGATTTTAAAACGTACTAGTTTTATTGGCTCACAACATGGGAGCAATGTCTTGTTATAAGCTTTTTACTAGAACATTTTTATCAATATTCAAGAATTATTAACTTAAAAAAAGTTCGCATATTTTGCTGAAAAGTTACTTGTATGTCACTTTTGTCTCATTTAAAGTTTACTACGATATTTGCTCTAGAAACTAGACCAAAAATACTTGGTAAAATTTTGCTTTTGCAGCGTAAAATTTGTAAAGAGTTTCATTTAGTTTCTTTATTAGATACATCTGTTCAATTGCATTTCATAAACAGCCAATCGGTCAACTATATTTTGACCAAAATAACAAAAAAGCAGAATTATATCAGATTTTCTTTTTTGCTCTACACTAACATTAGATTAAATAATGACGTCCAAAGCTGTTTGGAATCAAACTGAATATTTTTAGACAAAACAATTATGGATCTCTGGTCATTTACAACCATAATTAACAGGTCATAAGTTATTAAGTGAAAACTATACTGTTTTTTCCTTTTTTAAGGATCAAGTCTGCTTTTTGCAGGTGATGTGGTTCTGTTGACGTCATTAAACCTTCACCTCATTTTTCCTCTAAAAGCAATTTATTAAACTGTATTTTAGCAGCAAAAACTGAATGTTTTACACATTAAGCAAAGGAAAAATCAACAAAAATGTTTATTTAATGTGTTTAACAGCACAGACAAGCAATCAAGACAATGTGTTTTAGAGTAGAAGTGTCTAAAAAGCCTAACGTAACAATTCCTCATCTAAATACCCAAAGATTGTTTCACACAAATGAAACATATAACTACATAAATCCTCATTTTTTTGGATTTCTAACATGTTTCGACCTTTTTTCTTCATGTTAGACATTACTGGAGTGTTTTTTTTTTATTATATTCATCTTACTCTCATTTTCTCTTTATCCAATCCAAGACACGGAGTGAATTAAATTGATTTTTATCTTGTGCTCTTTCTGTGGAGTGTGGCTAGCTAATTTGAGATTGTTTAGAACCCGTCGCGTGTGAGGGGTTATTTGACAAAACAGTCATTGATCGGACCGTTATTGATCGGCGTGAAGCTTCAACACGGTCCGTTTAACCAATGAGAAAAAGACGATCATTCTGTTATATTTTCCTCTCCAAGGCTGAAACACCTTGGATTAAAATGACTCCCAGTTTGAAGCAAACACAGATTCCAGCTGTAATCCAGCTGCAATCTGGTGGAGAAATCTCTTGTTCACCAGTAGCAGGTTCCTTTGTTAACTTCATTATCAGTACAGCTGAACACTCCTTCCAGACAGACCAAATTCACTTTTATCTTTTGTGTTAATCACTCTTTTTTTATTCCATTAAACCCCAACTAGTCTGATTCACTCTATCTGTAAAACTGTTGGCAGCTCATTTAAACCGCACAAAAAGCAGCAGAAAGGTCATGGGAGAAGTTTTTCTAGCAACATTCGAGTTGTGTCAGAAAGCTAAACTGTCATCAGCTCACAGGTACATTCTACACGAAGCAGAACTTTGTATAAAGAAAAGAGAAAGTGAAACTGTTAAATTGGTCAATTTTCTCCAAAGTGCCACCAAAGCAGAAAGATAAAGGCGACGCAAGAAATGTGTTTTCAAATTACAGCAATTACTTACGAATGCTACAGAAGCCGCTCACTTTTAGCTTTCTCGCAGACTTTAATAGAGACAACAGTCGGGTTTCATGTCTGAAGCGTGTGAATATCAGAGCTGCACAGGTGAGCCTATAGCTGATCTTCATAGAGGGGGCATGGGGGCTGAGATACCGCAAACATTTTCCTGTCATTTCTCCGCAGAATGATTTGCTAGCAGGTACAACGAAGAAAAGTATGCATCATTTCCATGAATAAAAATAATGATTTCTGCGAATAAAATCTACAAAGACGAATCTCAAAGTGTCTGCTTATGATGTCTACCTTCTAAACGCATTAACATCTCGTTCTGCACTACCTCACCGTCGCATTTAAAGGGGCAGTATTGTTTGTTTTCCAGGCAGAAAGTCCCATTTTATAGCAAAATCAAGTAACTATGTTAACTTCAGCTGTTAAACAATGACTTATATATGAACTATGACTCGCAAGAAATTTTACTTCATCATTGAAATTGAGTCTCTGTCTCTTTAAAAACTCTGCCTTCAGGAAGTCTTTACAACATGGCTCCTCTATTAACCCTTTAACAATGTGTTTACCAGCGTTTCACTGGGAAGTAACGCCTTAATGAGCTCAGCAGATGAGCAGTTCCACCAGATGTTTGCTAATTGCTGCTGGCTAGTCTGAAGGAGCTGAGTGAGGGAGTTGTGCTCTGCGAGGCAGAAGCTCTGAAGCTTGGAAACTGCAGCTCGGAGGAGGAGCTTCATCCTCAGAGGTGGGGCTAGATCCACGCGGTCATTTAGCACAGCTGAGTGGTTGCCATGGAGATTAAAGGATTTCTCAAACATTCATGAAAAAAATCAAAGAAAACTCTGTTTCTGTTTCTGATGAGGGAATAACATTAAACATGATGTAAAGTTTAAAAAAAAAAGTTTATTTTACATAATACTGCCCATTTAAATGTCTCATATCATCAAAAATATTTTAATATTGGACAAAAATCACCTGAGAATTGAGGTGGGAATTTATCATATCATTTATCGTAAAAAAATTCTTATAATGATAAGAATTTTGATTTATTGTTGCCATGATGAATTTCAGTTATTGAAAAACAAATCAAAACTGACAGCATGACAGGAAATGTTGTTTTTGCTATTTACTCCTCCGTTTGTTCCACTGCAGCATCAATAAATATCAGTAAATTCAAAAATATGATTAAATGCTGTTACTGCGTACCGTTCAGTGGTATAAATCACAGTTTTTCAACTAAGTGGTGCCCTGAAGAAGCATATTTCAAATATGAATGTTTTTAAGAACAATATTTGTGTTTTGTGGTATTATTAGTTACCTAAAAAAGACGACAAATAAATTGTTTTTTATCATTATCAGAATGGTATGACAAAATATTGCAATAAAAATCTATATCTGTAATTAAATTAATATTATTATTTATTACACTTAAAATGAACCTGGGGAAGTTATTGCCTCCTTTGCAAATAACCTCATTGCTGCCTGACCTGCGGAGTATAGAAAGCACTAAAATAGAACCTGTTTGACAACATGAAGTAGGCAACAAGATGTCAGTAACAAAAACAAGCAGATTATTCTGCTTTGCAACAGAACATGAATCTTCCCCAAACTAAGAAGCTGCAGAACATTAATCACTCTCAGGTGAAGCTAAATTTCTGAACGCCACAGTAATGAGGCATGTAGCGTCTTTTCAGGACAGATGTTTAACGCTTGGCGCCAAAACTCACCCTGCAAACGCAGCGCGGTCACGGCTGTCGGCGGCTAAAGACGTGTGCGCCTTCGACAAAGCAATTACCTCTCTTTTGTGACATGATGAGCTCAGCCTCTGTGCGCTTTTTAATCTTCGTCTTGTTTGTAAAGTTAAGACCCTCAGCGGCTCCACGCTGATGACAGTAAATTTGAGGATTATGAAAAACGTCTAAAGATAAATAAAATAAAAACACCTGAGGTAGACAGAGATAAATGGATGAGAGGAAATGGATGAGGAATGGGACAACCTCACGACTCTTAAGCAATTCCTTCGGCGCGGCGAGCGTGATTCATATCCGGCGTTATGAGGAGAATGATGAATCTAGTGCCGTCAGCGATGCGCCGTAGTGTCCTCAGCGAAGAGGAAGAGCGTTCGTGCCATCCAGAACGAGATCCACGCTCTGTCAGGCTGAATTTATAGCATATTGTGGACGCATTACGCTCTACTGTCAGGCTAAAAACTAAGTACACCCTCATTCAATTAGGGTTTCATGAATGAGGACCAGAGTTGAGTAGTAAATAGTTACATCTACTTATGTAACTTTTATTTAATACTATTTAAAATTAAGTTTTTTATTGAAAGAAACTGATTTGGAAAAATTTAATTTTGCCCGATTTTGTTGTTTTTTGTTACTTATATGAATTATTGACATTTTGTTTTAACTTTATATTTTAGTGTGTCTGAATATTAAATTATTGATAATTTTGATACTTTTTTACCAGATATTTTTCTACTCTTGTTCGTCTTGGATGACTACGTTTTAATTTTACCTGAGTAAAAATATGTTGAAGTAGTGCTACTCCTTACTGAGTAAAAGTTTTGCATACTCTACCCACCTCTGATCCGGATATAATAAAAGAGACCCAGACTTTACTTTAATCCTAAAAGTTTTCAGGGAAAAAAAATAGCCGATTCCATCACACAAAGCAGTACACTTAGTACTTTGTACATATGTCTTGGTGAATTGCAGAACCACCTCCAGGTGAAGTAAATCCCAGAAGATGTCTTACAGTACGAGTTTTGTACTAAAATCAGTATACGTTTTTAGTGCTAATTTGCAACAACTCAACTTTGGTCTCCTCGGTCTGAAAAACCTTGTTCCAGACGTCTTGTACTACGGCTAGACAATAAATCAATCACAAAATAAATTGTTATAGACACATGATCAATATCAATAGCTAATACGTCTTACATACAGAATATTCACTGAACTCCGATCGAGAACCCCACAGCATTCTGGAAAAACTTCAGCCGCTCTCTCAACCGCTCACTGCTAGCTAAGCTATGTTGGTGGAATTCACTAACTCTCTCACTCTTTGGTTACCTAGCAACTCGCTCATTCTTTGGTTACCTAGCAACGACCTGTTGAGTAACTGCCACAGCGGCAGTTTAAGATTCCGCTTGAAAATATTAAAAGCATTGAGAGAAAACTGTGGCTAAAACAGGTAAGGTTACACCACCAGTCTGGCTGTATTTCAGTTATTTAAAACAAAAACAAAATAATCAATAGTTATCAATACTGACTAATACGAAATGATTAAATTACATTAAAATACATTTTTCAGGCTTAACATCAATATTTATGGACCAAAACTGCCTGCAAATGGTTGAAATTAGTGAATATTTGAATAATCCTTTTATTAATAAGAACCTTTTCTTTAGAATATGATCTACATATATACACGCAAATAGTGAATTTTCCATAAATATCTTAGAGTTCACAGAAAAATCCCCTTTAATGTTTCCCATTTGTTATTCTTGTTCCAAAATGATGAATTGTTTAGAAATAAACTTCCCAGGTTGATGGAAAGAAACATTTGGTGTTATATTAATAAGCACCTTAAAACTTCACACCAACAAACTGCGAAAACTATTGCTTTAATAGGCGTGTTCATGCAAATATAAATATCTTTAACAGAAACTCTTAAGTCTTTTGGAAACAGGACGGCTATGCTTAGTTTTTTCAGTTTATCTTTCTTCCATTCATCACTTATATTATCCGCCCATATATAAAACAGCAGAACTTGAGAGAGGGCGTACTGTCTTTTTTACCTTGACAGGCTATAAACTGTCAAGGTTTATAGCCTGTTAGGGGGGGAAAAGCAAGAAAATGTACGATATTAGGCGTATTTTGGCTACATTAATTTAAAAGGTGAACTGATGATAGAAATCAGCAGGTGCGTGATAAAAAGAGGCCATAATTTCCCTGTAATTAGTCCTCTCTGTGAGTCATTTAACAGCTGGCTGATCATTTTTAAAAGAGTCTTCTAAAACCTAATCATGTAATTAATGTTCGATTTTATTTGTGGGATAGTTTAATTTGTTAAAAAGTGGGAGATTTTGCGTCAGGCTTTTCAGAACTACTCTTCAAGGTATCAGTGCCTCCTCTCGCGCCGGGGAGCCGCTATAAATAATGACGCAACAACAAGTAAGACAATCTGCACCCGCATCACGTGTTATTCCCAAGAGACATGCCAAACGCATTAAAGCTAAACCTGTTATCTGGATATTGTACCAGTGTACAGTAAAAGGAGGACACAGCTAACTGATGTAGCGTTTTTTTTTTTTTTGGTTTTGCAGGTTTTGTTGTGCTCTCTGTGTTTCAGACACCCCGAGGTGGCCCTGGGCCGTCTCGCAGCGCCTGGTGACGAAAAGTGTTTGTGCATGGCGGCTGCTAATGGCTGATGCCGTTTGATATCTTGGCTGGAGCCTTATCTTTTTTGGCTGCTGCGGTTGCTGTGATATCTTGAAAGGCAGCTCGGTTTGAGGAGCTGTCAATGCCGCGCTCCTTCCTGTTTCCCCACCGCCGTCGCTCTCGTCAGCCATTTTAATCGCTCGGATCGAACTCGTGCAGCAGGATCGTGGCGTTGAATGAGTTTCTTTTAGAGATGAACTTGTGAGGGAATATTTGAAATGAGGCTTAAAACTGCACAGTGTTTACTGGTCTTTCACATAAAGTCACCATGAGCCTGCAAATCAGGGGTGGAAATTAGCACCTGACACTGACCAAATGCAGATAAAAGTCTGAAGTGGCGTGTAAATTGGAGCAACGCACCCGCCACTGTGGCGGGTTGACAATTTGAACAGAAAAAAAAAAAAAAAAAAAGCTCCATTCAGTTTGAACTTCTGTCCAGGGTAGGACTAACCGTCTGGGACGGCCCTTTGGTTGATGTCATTGACGGACATTTAACGGGCTTATCCAATGAAATCCCTCAGTCCCCCTTCGCCCTCCCCTTCCCTTTAAGTTTATCAATTGTGCCATTTCAGCTAACAGGAGTCCAAGCAAAGTGAGTGGATACGAGACCAGGCAGGTTACAAACATTACAATAACAAAAGCTAAAAAAAACGCATAAGCCCATTCAGAAAAAATGGTCAAACTAACCGATAAGTTTACCACCCAATCTTTGACCGCTGGAGCAGATTGAGGAGGAGAGACGGAGCGAGAATTCAGGGGATTTATTATCGTTGGAGGAGGATGATGAGAGAGATGTGATGAGGGACAGATTGAGGAAGAGTTCAGATTAGCCGCTGCTGCCCGGTCAGAAGGAGTGAACATGTTCACGAAGAGGCAGAAGGGCAGGTGTTGGCGAGTGAGGAAAGCTAACGCTAAGCTAGCAGGTAGTCAGAAAAACTCTGGGATAACAGGAATAATGACGGCCGTGGAATTAATAATGAAAAACGTTCTGAGATGTTTTTAGTAAAAATAAGAATAATTCTGAATTTCAATAGAAAACATAAGGGGACACAAATAGAACAGTTGGAAAACAGCTATTGAACCCTTTAAAAATGTTTACAAAAGTCACTAGACGCATCTTAACTTAATACTATCTGGGGGAGTTGTAGCCAAAATGTGGAAATGTTCAACATAGAAAATGATTGCAAGAATTTTAGGGTTGTGTAGTTAAAGTTTGCTGTTAGTAATTACTTCAAGTGAACTTATTGCTTTACACCTCTGTTAAGGTGTTTATGCTTTATGTTAAATTAGTCTGTATACGCACATATGTATGGCAAACTTATTGTCAGTAAATCGGTTTTCATAGAGTTAAGAATAAATCGTATATTTTATATACTTTGCTTGTACAAGTGGGGTTTGTAATCGAAAGAAAAAATTAGTGGCTGGCGAAATGTCTGAGTGGCCGGTAAAAAAACTTTTAATTTCCACCCCTGCTGCAAATGCAGCTGAAGAGTCATAAATCAAGTGAATAAACGTTAACATTTGTGGTGCTACGTCTCCAAACTCTCCGTTTTTCTCATTATCTTGTCCACATGGAAAGCTACTAAAGATACAAACCTATCAAGATTGATTTGGGCGTATTGTTTGTGTAATCCAAGGAGTTGGTTAATAGGTTCCTGTATAAAAAAAGGTTTTTCAATGCTGGGCTATCAAGATGTTTGTTTAAAGGCTGCCACATGCTTCAGAGAGGTCATAACATGCTGATTCAAACGCATAAATGTGGAGTAGCAGGTGGCTAGCGCAGCATATGGTCGACATGGAGGGAAATCGACATGTGGTTCTCTTAATAAAGAGGAGATAAAAACACGACAAAACACAACATTACCACTGGCATTACACACAACGTTACCATTGAGCCCAAAGCTGCTGCCTTATGCTTAATCAACACTGGCAGTGCTGCAAGCTGAAACGCATCATGAAATCTATAAATGTAGTTTCACAAAACTGTTAAAGTACTTAAAGAGGAAACGGCGGTACATGCTAATATTAGCATGCTAGGACGCTAAAAATGTTGATACTGGATATGATTGAAGTTTTATTTTTAGGATTTCTGCTAAATGCTAAAATAAGCATGCTATTGATACTGAATAGATTACTGACTACCAGTCATATTAGCGTTTTAGCATCACAACAGCAACAGTTAGTCTTCTTTACATTAAAAGTATGTAGGTATTTTTAAAAGCAATTTTGTTTGTTTTTTTTGCTAAATGCTAATTGGCTAACTAAGTTAGACTGAATAATTATTTTACACTGTATAGACTTACAACAAATTTAAAATACAAAATGTCAGCAATTCACTGCTTTTTCATTTATTTTCTATGAAAACATGGACTGCTGCATGTCAGTGGCTCAATGCAAACTGATGGGTTTTCTTAGACAAAAAGGTTTATAACCACTTTATAAAATAAACTGAACTTGACTGCATTGTTTCGTAACTAAGACTAAACTGGAATAGACGTAACTGACTTGGCATCTGTTTTAATGAGTTGATTGAATTGACTTTATCTGTAAAATGCCTAAAAATGTGAATTTGTGCCAAATAAATGAACTGAATTGAGTTGAACATCCATTTTTAAGAAATTAACATTTTTTGCCAAATATGACAACATTTTTATGGCTGGCATATCCAGGTTATAATGCTGAAAATGCTAGTAACTGTTTTTCAATTCTATGTCTAAAACAACCTATTTAACATCCACAGCACATTAACATTACCATAAATATTGCTTTCATGTAGGTTTGCAAATGCACTTTCTACAAGAACATTGATAAACATAGTTAGCAATAATGTGTTTTTATGGGGTTTTTTTTGCTAAATGCATTGCTAACATATCAGTGTTTGATTCTGTAAATGCTTATTTTGTTTAAATGTTTTATTCATGAAGATAGTTTTTCTTTTTCGTTGTGGTTTGTGTGTAGATGAGCACGCCTGTGTGAAAAACCGTGAAAATATTTGGATTTGAATGATTGGTTTATAGCATTTGCTACAGACTGAAATGTCATCAGCTAAGTAGGCCTTTTTGTTTAAGGTTTCAGTATTTAATTGTATTTTCTTGAAGAAAACTTTTTGAAAGCAGCTCTAAGCAAAAGATATAAGGAGTTTTAAAAATATTACAATATATATGTGTTATTTTATGGACCATATATCAACATATCATTGGAATGACTGACTTATAAAACAGTTTTTAAATATAAGGAAACCATAACAGTTCAATTTATTCCACCTTAACATCTACCAGGTGTCCTTTCTGATCTACTGCATACTATTTCTACACCGTCACCTCCGATAGAACCTGACAAGTGGTTTTCCTTCTAAGTAGCTTCTTCTTGGCTTAGATATTAACTTTATTTTTACATCGCCATCTGTAAGTCACTTTCAGTAAAAGCATCTCTCAAACGCTCAGATAGCTTTGTTAAATGATACTCACTGATGCTACATGCTAACCTGAAGCATCATTGATTCTTTAAAATACCAAATGTTGATATGGTGAAAAAATTTAAGAAATTGGTTTTTCAAGATTTGCTAATCTGTTCTCTAACATTCATATTTCTTTAATTCTGCGCTAAGACTTAAAAGTGCTAATAAAGACGTGAAGAAACAACAGTGCATGCTATTTATACTTGGTATTTGAAAATTATGATTTCTTTCAAGTCAGAAAAATATACTGAATCGCCCCTTAAAGTCAGGATTTGGGCTTATAATCTCATGGTTTTATTAGCTGTGTTTTCATTACAAATGTAATGAAAACACAGCTAATAAAATTATGCAATTCTGGTGTTTCCGTAAAATAAGAAACGCAATTAAAATCACAGGTGAGTAAGTTTGTTCACGTGATAAGTCATTAAAAAACACGCCCTGCCAACAGCCTCCCGCCACTTCCTGTCGTCTTCTTTGTCATTTCCGCCAGTAGTAACATCCAGTTGATCACATGATTAGTGTGATGGAAAAAAAAAAAGTGTCTCCCATTGCAGTTTTGCAAAATAAACTAATTTTAATACAGCCAAAAAAATAAACATCTCATCCTAGTGCCAATATATATATATTTTTTATCTACATCTAATTTTTTTTAAATTTGCATGTTTTATTAAGCACATTTGTTTTCATAATTCCAACTTGTGTAGTTATGTGGTCAATGGAAACGCAGCTGCTGACAACCCTGACATGAAATCCAAAATGGCTCCCACGGGTTTTAAATACAAGTGCAGAAAGTGTCTAAAAGCGTACAGCTAAGTAAAATAAAAACATTTTGCAGAATATGGTGAAACAGCTTTAATGTAAAAAAAAAATTTAAAATAGATTGACTCGCACTGCTAACTGCAAATAACTTTAGCAAAACATTTAGCATGTTCAACCATTTTTTGGCTTCAACTGTAACATTGGGTTGATTTAATGTCTTATACAAAAGTATGAGGTTCTACTTTAACACAAAGTGTTCAAACAATTTCACCTTGCTCTCTTAAATCTATTGTCTTTTTTTTTAGCTTTTTCCAATTACGTAATAACAACTAGCTTAGAAGAATTTTTCCAAAATTCACATTAAAGTTGATGGCTATCACCCTAAAGAGTAGAAACTTTATAGTTCTGACGATGCAAACCTGGCTGCATCAATCTACAGAGAGACTTAAAAAGATTTTGCAGGCAAAGCAGAAATTAATATCTCGCTTCCCCAACTGTGACAAACTTGCACAGTAACACCAATAAATTATGTTATATTGCTGTTTGTGAATAAAAATAACCTCCATTTTGACTGCGCTGGAAACACAAAAAAAGTATAGAGTGTAATTTCTTTGACTCACAGTCATCTACTTTAAATTTATAATGCAAATTATTTATGTACATGGCTATTATGTTCATAAAGAGAACAGCCGTGTAAATTTATGTTCAATTTACCTGATGGATAGCAACCGCGAAGCCGCTTAAAATTCAGCAGGAACGGCCAGACCTGTGGGCAGAGCGTCGCGGCGCTTTAAATTTCCAGGCTGTGGCTCTAAACAAAGCAATCAGCTGGTTAAACTCTATCAGAGCAGCTCCAGAAAATGAGACTTAATGCCTCTAGCGCTTCTGTCCTCACTTCCTTTTCCTTTCTTTCTTCTTTTTTTATTTTTTATTTTTTTCCAGCTGATCAGAAACGCCGTCACACCACATTGCGCCCTGTAATGGTTTTTATGTCTGGACTCTGAGGTATTTAAATGAACAAAAGGAAATGCAGACTGTGGGTAGTCTGTCTATATGTGTCTGAGTGGAGGGGAGGGAGTGGACTCTTAAAGATGATGCAGGAGAGCTGAAAGATTGACTCACCCAAATAGGGAAGGATTAGGACGAGTGTTTAGGACGCAGTGGACAAATCGATAAAAATCGCCTTTATTTGTAGTCAAAAAAGTTAGTGATTAGTTATTCAGCTTATTTTTGTCATTGTTTTGCTTCTAGACTGATGTTTTTGTGTCTGTGTGTCACACAGTTTTTGACATCAAAGCGTTTCTATAAATAGCCGGACGCCAGCTACGCAGCATAATGAATTACATAACCGAGCCGAAATGCAGTCGGAGGCCACATCAGCAACAACAACAGTGCTGCTACCTGTTATAACCGCTGCAAGGCAACGCGCCCGCTCCTCTTTCTCATAAGAAACAAATGCAGATTACATGCTCCTCTTCATTATTCATGCAGCGTTTCTGTCTTCGCTCGAAAGTATGCTTGGAAAATGGAAAACGACTGAGCAACCTTCTGTAAGTGTTGCTGCTAATTATGAACCCCGCTGAGAAAAATCACCCACATTTGAGGTTTTCTCAGGACTGACAGATAAATTGCGTAAGACCTGCCAGGCCTTGTACAGCTGATGAGCCGAAAGAGCGTTTTCTAAAGATTTATCAGCTTTCATGACATCTTCGTTCAGACTGAAATTTTGAGATTTTTTAAAGGAAAATACTAGAAAATATCAACCAGGTCAGTTAACGGTGATCTGTTATGCTTCACTGACCAGGTCAGGATGGCCTGTACAAAACAATTTTTTGTACAGAATCAATCTTAGATAACGAGATTTCAGTCTGATCAGTTCTGCCTATTTTGAGCCGTTTTAGGGCGTCTTATCACTTCAAATCTAAAAAAAAAAACCAGCTGCTGGCCACGCCTCCCAACTCAACGTTTACAATCACAAAAAAAAAATGGCTGCAAACAGTTGCGCAGTTATACAACTGTGCATCTTTGAAAAGCACAAGTGGAGCCTCCTGCAAAACAAAAAACAAGAGAGCAGCAAGAGGTTTCTGGATTGTAAGTCAACAACGAAACCCTGGTTTTTTTCCAGCAGCCATTGTACAGCGCATACAGTGGTAAAACCAGCTGACCAGTCGTGTTTGAGTTCTGCTTGGGTTGCTAGGTAACAGCCTCGGGTTCCCTGGGTAGTGCGTGCTAATTTGTGACGTCATATTCGGACGATTTTTGAAACCAAAAATCATTAACGTATTGCCAAAAACAGCTGGAGTTTTTTGGGGGGGTGGGTTGCTAGGTAACGGTGTAAACAAGTCGATTGTGACATTGCCATCGGAAGGTTTTTGAAACATCTCATTTTTCAGACACCAAAAAATGTCTAGGTAGATTTTGTTAAGCACTCACCTGTTTTTAAATAGCATTTTTAGAAGCACATTTTCAACATTCAAAATGAGAATTTTGCATAATATGTGCCCTTTAGGATTAGGGATTTGCTGATATAGAAAAATAATCCAATCCTTCAGTCTCTCATATAGACTTCCTGTTTTTTGTTTATCTTTTTTGGGGGGAATTGCTGCGGAAATATGGGGTTAAGTTGAATAACAAAAGTGGCATATATTGCTAAACATTCCTTTTTATCTTTCTACAATAAATACCATAAAGAATTAGATGATGAAATTGATCAGATGTTACCTATCAGTAAATGAACGGACTTTATAAAAGTTGTTTTGCAAAGAATGTGACAAAGAATAAAGGTTGAACTCCATTTTCTTTTTCCACACTAGTTCAGACCTGGAGACCTTAAAATAAAAAACTAAACCACAGCTCTATAAATTTCCAGCCTGTGTAGAAACCCTGTCAGCGCTGATCTCCTCATCGCAGGAACATGTGGAGAGTCAAATCGAGCTGAAAATAAATTGGACTCCATTTTCAACTTACCAGGTGGTTAACTTGGCAAATTTAAAATGGAGGCTGGAGAGAAAAAACTAATTATTAAAATTAATACAAATGTTATCGGCTTCTGCTCAGCCTTCTTCATGAAAACAGCGTTTTTGATGGGAAAATACAGAAACTCTTTCTCTGTAATGTTTTTTTAAATGTGATTTTGATTTATCTGTGTTTACATGTGGAGCAATTAAGCTTTAAACACCAACAGTTAATCACTTAGTGGTCAATCTTAGTACTATTCTGATCACTTTTTAAAAAGCTTTCTCTGGCTTATACAAGAACAAAACAGAACTACCCCTCCCCCACCTGTTGACGCACACTGCCACTCAGCTGGCTTAAAGGAAAGCTATGTCACTTCTTACTTGCTTACCAAAAAGTAAAATAAAAATATCCAAAGCATTTCCGCACAGGAAGAATAGATATTTATGCTGTTGAGAGCAAAGAAAGTGCCACCCATCATCACTGTTATTAAGCTAACGCTGTTTGAGAACGGAAGCAGAAACTCCAAGCATTTTTTGCTTAAAAAAAATTAAGAGGACTCCCAGTATTCAGATCTCCTCTAAAAAATGTTTATACCTTCATATTTAATAGTGAAAACACCAAATATATCATGATATGCAGTGAAAACCGCTACAGAAGAAGCTAACATCTACTGTCCTCCTTATTTGTGCTCTGGTTGTTCAGCCAATCAGCACCTAGGAAAATAAATGGCGCTCCAGGATTGGGTGGTTCGCAAACATCAGCCAATGGTATGTCAAGAAGAATTAGGCCAAGGGATCTCAGTTTCCTAAGCAATATTTCTTTCTGCTCTTTCAAATTTTCCACAAATAATTGTGGAGTCAACAGAAGGAATCAGTGAATACCAAACTGCAAAAGTTATTACGAATGTTTTCCACTTGTTATTAAACTACTCATGTTGCAAAATGACAAACTTGTTAAGAAATTAACTTATTATTTCCCAGGTTGATGGAAAGAAACAATTGCTTGTCCTTTCACTTTGCCATGATGTTAATACTCCACATCAACAAACTTCCACGTAGCACCGACTCAAAGTATTTAAATTTCCCAAACTGCATTTTATTTTGAATATTTTAATATGCTCTATGAAAAAAAGGTGGATTTTTTTCACAGAAATTCCACCAAAGGGGATTTACAGCATCTTAAACATCAGGCTAAACACTGAAAACTAAATTTTTATGAACATAATAAAATACATTTTATTTGTAGGTGCCTTTCTTGACACTCAATGTCTCCTTAGACAATCTAACCTAAAAACAGACACAATATTAAAATACGCAGAAAAATAAGTACAAAACAGGATTTAAATAAGATCACACATAATCAAATGTAAATTAATTGTATCATTTATGACAAGAATCTTCAATACCACTGGGATGTCAAGGAAAAGTCAATAAATATATCAACCGATAAATAAAAGATGATCAGGTTTTAGGGCAATAACATCTCTTGGTTAGAAATAATTTTTTAGTTTGTTTGTTCTTCACTTTATTGCCCTGAAACTTGCTTTACTTTTAAGTAATCCAGGAGCCGCCATTTTCCTTCACTTACAAACAATTGTAACATTTAGTGGGAAAAAAGAAAAGCCTTTCAGGAACCAGTGGTTTTTATTTCACCTTCTCAGTGAGCCAGAACACAGCATGTGGATTAAAGATCCATAAAACACTCAGCACTTCTCACATAAGGAGTGAAATACGCTCACCGACATGTCCGCTCACACCGATTGCCGCCCGTTTTTATCACTCCGTCGGCTGCTGCGTGATTCCTCCGCCTGCCTTTAATGCAACGAGCGGCGTAAACATGGCGCCCCGCAGCGAAAGGGGGAGACGTCTGAAATAACAGACGGTTCTGGTCATGGAGAACCGGGCCCTACGGGGGGAGGAACAGCCTTCAGAGGCAGCACAGCGTCTCTTATCGTTAACTGCTTTAAGACTGAATTAAAATGTGCTGAAAGAAATAAAAGGGAGGAAATAAAATGACTGAAATGAAGAGCTAAAGTGTTGAGGCTTCACATGCACAGCACGTTTCTGCACATGGACGGTAATCCTTAAAGGACTGCCTGGTTAATTACAGGTTAAATATATAAATAAAAAGAAGGAAAATTAAAGGATATTTAATATTATTAGGCTTCCATATCATTTCTAGCTTGAGGTAAAGTCAAATCTCAGTTTTATTGCTGCTTTTGTAGTGTTTATTGCTAAGTAAGATGGTAAAAAGAGGAAAGCACAATTTATTATTATTATTATTATTATTATTATTATTATTATTATTATTATTATTATTATTATTATTATTACCAAACCTTTAAGAGGTTTTAATTATTACCAGAGATTAGAGATTCAAGTTATTGATTAATGAGTTAATCTAAAGTTGATTAATCTTATTGACTGACAAACGATTAATTAATCAGAGGCCATTTTATTAAAAACTTGAGTTTTGAGCTCCTTCATGACATTGATCTGTCATGAAGAAGCGTTAAGCGGAAAATTTAGGAGTTTATATTTCATGACAGAACCCCAAATCGGACTTTGTTTGGACAGTTTCGCTTTTCCATTCTGGTATGGTGCGGCCATCTTTAATTTTGTATGAACTGGTCCCTCTTAGGATGACCAGCGGCGCCCTCTTCTGAATGGCAGCCAAACTACAGGGTTTCCCCCAGAAAGCTTGCTAAGCCCGGTGGTCGGGGCGCCGAGGCGGTCCACCGGCGGTGTTTTTGTATTAAAAGATGTCAAACACATTAAAGGTCATCAAACTGGGCTCTGGTGAGATAAAAACAGCACCAATAGCGACGCCCCTGGTCAGCGCCCAGCTAACTTGTGAAATTCACAAAACCTGAGAATTATCTGGTATATTCAAGCACGCGCCCGAAGGCCACATTCTGTTGAATTCAGTAAATAAAACCTAGATAATCCCAATATTTAATCCACTATTGATCACAGTAACCGGGAGAGGAAAAAAAGCCAAGAGGCTCCAACGCCCGTCGTGTCGTTATCAACTGTCACCAATCAATAGAAACTGAACACAAAACGTTCAGGAAAGACATCTGAGCCTCCGTTGTGATTGCAGAAGTTTTCACTACTTAATATTTTGGTGCCATTTTCTCAATTTCCTCCACCATTGTACAAACAGACCGGCTCCTCTCAACGCTCACCTAGAGAGATTTTGACGCGCCTGACGTGTCGAGCGTCTGACTTCAAAGTTCACACACGTCCAACTTGAAGCGCCGGACGCATTTCTGACGCGCGAAACGCGTTCGGTGTGAACACACCATAAAAGAAGGTCTAAGCGCACATTATTAGTTAATCAATTGGGATTAATTGTAATCTAATAAACCATTAAGTGTAAGCCGATTAAATGTTTGTTCCTGGAAAGGATGTAAACAATTAATTGATTTACCATTCACTTTTTCCATTTTTCTCCCTCTAAACGTTTTTCTGTCTCCTTGTTGTTGTGGTTTAGTAAATTCACAAAAAGCCAAACCACAATCTGCACCACATCTACACACACACACGCAAACGTCTCTTACTACACAAACCTCTACGTTGATTTTCCACCTTAAAGTGGCGACACTGTGCTGCTGCAGCCATCTGCGGATAAATGAGTCCGCTGCCTTTAATTAGTGTCACATTAATAATCAGTGATCAATTATTCAATAAAAACTTCTGAAGCACAAATTGTACATTTTTCCTGTAGCCAACTCTTACATCATCTGCTCTAACATGGCCGCCTACATTTGTTTCACCGACATTTAGGAAAACATGAAGACATGCTAATGTTTTTGCTCAAAATGGCTGCTTCTGTTGCTCTGTTTTTAGTTCAGTGGGCGACTGTGGCTCTGTGGGAAGAGTAGTTGTCTTGTGATCGGAAGGTTGGAGGTTCAATTCCAGCTTCCTCCTGCCCCATGTCAATGTGCCCTTGGGCAAGGCACTTAACCCCAAATTGCTTACCGATCTATGAATGTGTGAGCGAATGGGTGAGTGACTCTAGTGTAAAGCGCTTTGAGTGGTCAAAAATGATCGGATAAAGCGCTATATAAGTTCAGTCCATTTGCCATTCAGTTGTAAATAAAACAAAACTTGTTGGCAATGCAAAAATCTAAAATTAACACATTTAATCACAGTAACATAAACAAAATGTGGGAAAAGCCAACTTAGTGGTTAAAAGTCCCTTCCTTGGTTAAAAAAAAAGTCAATTATTCATGCGAAATAGATTTCATCGAAGCTTTGTGATGATCTGTGATGCTGCGGGCCAGTTTTTAAATACTTTCCATCTCACTTTGAACTTTGGTAAGAGCGCACGGCATCAGAAACTCTTTGATATGTCGGGATATTTCAGATACAAATCCTGTTTAACTTTAGCTTTGGGTCTTTTAGTAGGATATTAATCCAGATCAAATAATCAGAAATGGTTGCAAAATCCACACAGAAATAAGAAGGAACAATTATGTACAAAGTGTTTACATTAGGGATGAAAGTAAATGTGTTAAACATGATTTCATGGATTTATTATTTCCAGTGTAGGATTATGCTGCTGCAGACATAGATTCATATATTTTACGCCTTTTTAAGGATTTTTACCAGGGCTGTCAATAAGCCAGCAGACCACTCCATATAAAATCCTTTTTTATTATGATTTCCAGATAATTAAGTGGTGTGAAGCTTACACTGATAGACATTATTTCCAAAGAAAAAGCATAGAAGATGAGCTCAATAAAGACAGATGTTTATTGGCCTGAGACCCGAGTTTTGACCGTTTCTGGTTCTGCAGTGGAACATTAGCATGTAATCGCTCTCAGTTTTCTCTCTCCCCTTTGCTCACGCTTCAGGCCTTAAAGGGGCGTGCAATGAGCTGCCGTCCACTCAGTTTGGGACTGTTGAGCGAGAATAGGAAGGGCAATTTAAAAGAAAGAACCCGCAATGGCAGCAATTTTCAAGCAGAGCATAAAATGCTTACGAGTTTTTAACCCAAACACTGAGCAGAAACATGGCCACAGAGAATTACATCACTCAATGTTTCTGGTTTTCTTTTGCTTGCATTACAAGATGAAATGAAAAACTGTGAACTAGCATTAACAGATCATACATGCTAATCGTTAGCATTACAAAGCTAATGCCCAGCAATCTGCAGCTCTGGAGACACAAGTACTCACTTAATATATCAAATGATGAAATGTTTTTTGTTTGTTCTGTACCCCGAGAAACAAACTCAAACACTGACCCCACCGTGACCCATGCGGTACACTGTCACTGCTAACTGCTAATCACACTTAGCCTAGTCATTTAGCACAGCTATTATCCTTTTTGGGTCGTTTATTATTTTCTGTGTAATACTGTTATATCCTACTTTTTAAAGATTTAAAAGCAGTGCTGCATTTGTTTGGAGAGGCTGTTAGCATGTTTATGCTAGTAGCAGCTAATGGGAATGCATTAGCCAGTAGCTTATTAGCCGCCAGATGTTAGCTTCTTGCTACACAGAATAAAATTCAGCTTCAGCAGAAGTCTAAATAGTGTTCATGTTGGAGGGTAAGATTGAATTAGTAGTTTTTATGTAGCTTGTCACCGCTAGTTGCTACGATATTAAGTCAGCTAATCATTGCTAAAATTACCATCCCCTTATAGCCTCATCCAGCAGCTAAATAGACTTTGTTTTCTTCCTTTTAATGTATTTTAGTTATTTAAAGCAACAACTGTCAGGAGGGTATGGTGTAAGATATATTACCATGGGCTTTTTATAGCCTTATTAGCATGGTTGATCAAAACATGTCTCTGAATTGGTCCTTGAATGCATCTACTCATGTGGCATGTCCAATAGACTTTGTATCGACTACTATTTCTGATCAAATCATTAAATGGCAGGCGATGTTTAAAATATGCAAGGTTTAGATGTTTTAATTTGACTTTATTCATGAAAAAATTAATTGTTTATCTGATTCTGCTACGGGCTGCACAGTGGCGCAGTTGGTAGAGCTGTTGCCTTGCAGCAAGAAGGTTCTGGGTTCGATTCCCGGCCCGGG